>JAPMOR010085249.1:248258-312365 GCA_026543865.1 Argiope aurantia
ACACACACACACACACACACACACACACACACACACACACACACACATATATATATGAGTGTGTGTGCGCGCGCGCACGCGTGATTGTGTATGTAATGATAATGTAATTATTTCATGAATAGACCTAGTTTTTTTAAATCAGAAATTTTTTATCAGCTTTATTCATCAGTTTTAAGTTTTTTTTAATCAATTTTTCGAAAATATTTTCTTTTACATGCGAGATTTGATTGTGTGGACGTGCCGTCATTAAAGTTTTAATCCGAATATTTTTATTAATACGAAATTTCCGTCTTCCTTTGTAATTAGTCCATATCTGATAAATGTCTCAGCCATTGTAGGTTTGTCTACACAGTTACGGATTCAAACTAATCGTCTACATATGTCATTGACCAAATCAGTGGTATCCCTTAAAGAGTGAGGTCTTTCTCTAAGGTTACACGAAGAAAAGGAACAAGCAAATAGAAACCAAAAATTAATCACAGATTATCACGACAGTCCTCAGAAAATTAGTCTTACTGGCATTGCAACAAATAATGATCTCAAAATTTAAAAAAAAGAAGGGGGAAAAAAACGTAAAAAAAGGACGCGCAAGAAACTGTACTGCTTTAACAAAAATGGTTTGAAAATAAACTCTGAAAGTATATATATATATATATATATATATATATATATATATTCAAATTCACTAAGATTTTTCTCATTTGTTAGATTGTAATATAATAATATAATGAATATTTTTTTAAAGGAATACAGTTTTTAAACGTTTTAAAAACAATGAAACTATGAACTCTTTCAAATAATATGTTTTCATGTATGAAGATTTGAGATTTAATCAAAAATAACTATCTTATTGTGTGAATAAAATTCATTTTCCATTTAGGTTTGGTCTTATAATAAGAGCAGGTTAAAGATAGAACCCTACTCCGGTCGAAAGTGCAAAACTAAGTTGTGTCTTTTGTTTATCGAGTAAGATTTAAAAAAATAATTTGAAATGTTGAAATAGAAAATATGGGCATTTTAAAATAGGTAATAAATGGAAAACTAAGTACAGTTAAGATTAAAATTCGCAAAAGAATTGTGAAATTACTTACGAAGCCAATAAAGATTTAATATTAAAAATCTATCCAAGATACATCTATTTATTCTACTCAAAATACTTTGTCATCTAAACTCTTTATCGCCTATTTTTAATTAAAATTTGAATATCAGTTGAACCAGATGATGCTTAAAAATACTGATAGTTCATTTCTATTGTAAATGACTAATATTTGTTATATTACAATAGATACAAAATAGCAGATATTATGTTACATATCTTATAGCACAAATTTTGTTCGCAAATGTTGTAATATGAGAAATGATGTTCCGTTATTTGACAAATTCAAATAAACTTGATTTAAGCATGCTTTAATCATTACTTTAAAGCCAATAAGAAGTGTTTTCAAAAGAATAGCGACAACTTTTCAAAATACATTGAAACAAAGAGGAATTTAAAGCGAACAGTTTTAAAGTAATTCAAAGCGAAAAAGGATAGAAATTTCGGTTATTAATTGAATTTTTATTTAAATTTTGCATTTTGAAATATTGAAGATATTTTTCCTCTTATCCTATAAAATAAGAATGCAAAATTTAATTTGCGTAGTCCCGGTTGTCTTGGAAGATATGTGAAATATACGTAGCCACAGTAACTTTTATATATATTAAGACAAACTATTTTCAAGACATATGCATTGAAACAAAAGAGAATTCTTTTGAAAAAATTGTGGTCAGAATTGTAATGTTGCTCAGGAAAGGAAAGCTATAAATTTCTTTAGCATAAAAAGTAGTATAAAAATGAAATATGTACCCTTGAAAGTACAATTTTTTAATTTTAATATGGTGTAAATTTTCTCGGAATAATTTATTTCGAAATTTCTATTGAAAAAAAAGTCAAAATATTGGTTAATTTTCATAACCTGAAATTTCTGTTGTCGTTAGTCAGATGTTTCGTTTTCTCGCAAGAGCTCTACTTTTCTTGTCTCTGTTTGAGCGATTAACTGGTACATGCTTTGTAAAATGCCTTCACATGTAACCTGTATAGGCATTATTAAATCATTACTTTCAAACCAAAAGAAATCTGAAAAAATTACATATAAATGAAAAAAAATGTAGCTGAATACTTGAAAGTTAACGTTAATTATATTCCCTTCAATTTTTTTTTAAATCAATAACAGTTGAAATAAATATTATGCAAAATTAAGGTTGATAATATTGAAATGATAAAATTTTGAATTTTAAAATGACTTAAAAATATGTCTCCTGGAATATATTTCCCTGAATTTTCCTGTGGGCAAAAGGCAGAATTTTCGATTACTTCTAATTAATTTAATATTTAATTAATTTTTAAATTTTGATAAGTCGATAGTATCCTTTCTCTAATAATGAATGTGAAAAATTTATTTTCATTCAACCCAGTTGTTTAATTGGAGATGTTGAAACATTCATAAAAACATAACCACAACGGTTTTATTTATAATAATATTGCAAACACTTTTTAAAAGTCTCAATGTCATCGAGTCATCTAGACACAAGATGCGCGAAAGCAAATCTCAGAAAGTAAATGTTATAGGCGTATATTGATTACAATATTACTTAAGACTTTTAGTCGAGGTATATAAGAATATCTAATGATATTGAATAATCTGGTGTTTATAAACTTTAAATAAATATGCAATTATAATAATGCCTCTAAAGCGCAGCTTCTTGCTAAACCGTTAACCCCTTTTCCAGACATTTTTTTTTTCTTTATCGGAAAGTAATTCATTATCATACTTTAACTAAAAAGTAAACATTCAATGGACTCTTTTAAGATGTAACAAATAAGCAATAAAAGTCATTTGGCTTATTTTTTCGGAGCCATAATTCACTTGGCGGTCATAAACAGACCCATCCTCCTTAGGGCGTCTTCATCATTCGTCGCCAAAAAGAGGAGACCAATGACTAATGATAAGCCGAGCGGAAAAGCCATTCCATCAACACTCACTCGCTGCAAGACACGCGAAATTTAGAAACTACAAAATTCAATCCCTGAATGTGTCAATTTCGGAAATGAATGTCCGCCGCACTTCCAACGGTTGTAAAGGCATTTTATTAGGCCTTTATAAATCTTCGCCAAGTGGCATTTTTTATTGGCGAAATTTCGATGGCAATATCTCTTAAAATACACAGCCATTTTCCATTTGATTGATTGAGAAATGTCTGCCTTTTATTTTTTCTATTCTTCTCGTTTTAGGGCGGATTCAGTTTATTTAGGATACATTTATATACTTTGTTTTTTTCTCTCTTCATTTTGAAAGCTGTTTGTGATTAAATGAAATGAAAGATTTTTTAAAATAGAGCTCTAAAGGAATTGCATGGAGATTAAAGCACTTTAGAGAGTAAAAATTGAAAAATAGTTGAATGTTTTAAAGTAATAAACTATATAAAGGCTATGTAAATTATTTATCACTACACGAATAATATTTTAGGAAGTATAGGAAAGACATAATAATATTTATGAATTTATTATTAAGAGTCTTATAGCAAAAACAAATATGTCTTAGGTGCCGAGAAAGCAAATTTATTATACGACAAAAAATTATAGGTCTTTTTTTACTTATTGTAGAATTACATTCCAAATTGACAGATAATAAATCATATTTATATTTTCTGCTCTATTTTAATTCAATCGGGTTGATAAAAACTGTTCATAAATCGTACAAAAATGTAATAACTAATGTACATAAAAAATTTTTTAAAAAATTATGTTCTCCATTGTAAATTCTATAATCAATATTACAATATGCTTTTACAGTAATTATTTTTGCCATCAGCGCGAATGGTCGTAAATATGGAAGGTGCATAATTATTCATAAGGTCTTTTCGAAAATTATTTTATCACTACTTTATTACTTTAGTTTTTCATAATTCGTCTTTGAGAATTTTATTTTATATTAATAATAATTATTATTATTGAGGAATATAATAAAAAGTAATTTTTATATTAAAGTCTCGTATAAAGGCTCGATGTGTGTAAATGTGTTAATAAGATTGTATAAACTCTGAGAAAAATTTTTATAGCTTGAGTGTGAATAAGTGTGTGTGAGTGCGTACGTGCGTGTGTGAGTGCTTGCGTGTTTCTATGAGAATGTAACACATGCACAAAGTACATAGGGACAAACTTTATTATTATTATTCAATATGATCAGCATGAAGAATAAAGTAAAGGAAAATAAAAAACTTTATATAATAATATCAACTATTTTAAAGTAGAAATTTAACATCAATAGTTAAAAAAAAAAACGAATTATGTTTTTCGTAACCCCAAACCAAAAAGGCAGATCTCTAGATATTCTAAACCATTCCAAAGGTTTTCCATACACTTTGTAGCCATTGAAAATTTTAGTTTTTTCCTTCTTTTTTGAAATAAGAATCCGAATTTTGGAGCCCTTAACTCCAATCCAGAGGAATTATTTTACATCTATACTTATAATAAAGCTCAATGTGTGTGTGTGTTGGAGCTCTACAGGCCAGATCATTCAACCTACAGCTACCAAATTTGCATACCTTGGAGGCCGGGAATGTGCACCTGGGGGTTATTTTTTCGAATGTTTAAATAGAATTTCAATTATTAAAAAATTAAGCGAAATTTGGGCGTGTTTCTGCTATAACTTCCGAAAATATTACCGCACAAAAAAGATTTTTACATGAAGTTAAAGATAAAAAATTTATCTTTTAAATGATACCAATGTTTTATTCTTAAAATTAAATTTCTATTTTTAATGAATTTTTAAATAAATATTTTAACTATATTTTTCAACACTTTTTTTCGTACAAAATAAAAATAAAATTTAAGCTGCACGAGCACGTTTCGCATTCATGGGGAAAAATCAGCTTTTTTCAAAGTGTTGCCATCACATTGATTAAAGCTCCAATTAAAAATAAATTAAATCTTTTTGGAAATGAAATCTGCAAAAGTATAATTTTCGGCACGCGTCTGCAGGAAATGAAACAAATATGAAATATTATTTTTTCTAAAAAATAAATTCAAGAAAAATTATTTTATGATCTTTTACACTCTCTATATTATTAATCCAATAAATCAGTTTTATTTTAAGGCAAGTTTTGTTTAATATGAATGGGATATCCATTCAAATCAGGGCCACACAGCTAATTTGTAAACCTTTAGTAAGACACAGATCTGCTGAAATGGTCTGAATGGAAAATGATTATATTTTATGTAACTTGATTCAATAAATGCTCTAATAAATAAAGAATTTTCGATTTTACATAAAGCTTCTGCTGTGGAAATCACGAATAACAAAATGTTCTTGAAACACTAATATTTTAAATAAAAAGAGTTAATTTTCAATCAACTAAATCAATCACTTAAACTGACTGATTTATGAAAATTTGAATATCACTATTAAATAAAAAAAAGGATAATTTTAGATTTTCCATCGATCGTTTTAAAGAAAATACGCCAATCAGCGCGCAGGTTTCTCAAGATTAATTGGCCTAAAATTATGAAAATGTTGAGTTTTTCTAAATTTTTAACATTCAAAACTTCATAAATAAGTCTTAGTTGATCGTGGAAAATAGAAACATTCATTCATTTATTTAAAATTTGGTGTGTCCAGAATATTTCTCAGAATATGATACCTTGCTGCATTAAATTTAGACTTCACAATTTTTGGAATATATTTATAGGCCGGAACAAAATATTATTATTCATTTCCTTTCAATCTTTTTGAAAGCAAAACTAAAAACTGAATTTTATGCTGAATCTGAGAAATTTTTGTTGAATTAATCTTTGAGATATTACATAAATTATCAAAAATATTTTGTAGTTCACATAAGACTTAAATACCGAGCGATTCAGTTTGCAATACTCATATTCAATAATAATAATAATTAATGAATAACAATAAAGATGATAAATAAAATAAAACGCTTGGTTTTATTAAAAAATATCTTTATATTAATTGCAATTTCATCATTTCCACTTTTAATTAAAATTGAAGTTTTACCGGAAATGACAACAAATTAGCAAAATATCTATAGTAAATTGAACGAAACGATCAAAACAACAGTATAAGTTCGGTATGACTATCAAAATTTGAAGATTAAAAAAGTTTTGTTTGAGAATCTATTAAGAGACCAGTTACTTAAAATATTTAATTGAAAATTGTAGCGAGCGGTAATACTGGCGAACCGGCTGGTCGCCAAAGGCGGCTAGTTTAAATAAATTGTACATTTCAAACCAGCATCAGTAACTCAAATCAAATTGTGCAGAATGAATTTTATATTATTTTTTTTTTTAATTTTCCCAAATGCATTGGTTTTTAAACAAAATTATAAAACTATTATATTCGTATTCTTTAGCTGGCGTATTCATTTAAATAATTAATGTGTTCCGGCTTATTATAATTACTTTGGCACAATATAACTTACACTAGACAACACTAGACTGCAAACAAACTCGACATGTATATTGCACAATACGAGAGCAATCATCATTAAACTGCAAGCAAATTAATTCTTAAAAATTAATCAAAATATTCTTAAGAAATAGCGTTAACGCCGCTACATTTTTTAAGGAATAATTTTTGAAATCTATTCTTTGGAATATGATCTTGTAATTAATATTCAATTTCTTCATTGAATGTTTGATAATAACTTTATCCGTCTAGAAAATATTTTTTAAATAGATACTTTTCCTAGATGTTAAGAAAAATATTTTTTTTTCTTATACTTTTTCTAGACAAAAAAAATAATTCTCACTGAGAATCTTTATCTTTCTGAAATGCTCTCATGATAATATGGTGCTTATTATCTTTTTCATAAATTGAAAGATGCTTATCAACAAATTATATTCAAATGACATTTAAAAAATATTTTTGATACCGAAATTTATGATTACAAACCAAAATTATGCATTTGATAGGTCGTTGCCGTACAAATTCGTTTTAGCTGAAAAGTTATGTTAGGGGTTTTTTTTTTTTAAATCTTTTTGGAAGACAAGTCAGTTTAAGACAAAATTAACTTAATGGAAAAAACTCAACAAATTTGTGACAAAAATCAGATATGAAATTATACAGTACCTTGGCATTCTATAGAATGGCAAATATTATTTAGGCACAGTGTGAAAAAAATGTCCTGATAAGGCTATTATATAAAAGACGTGCATTTCTCAAAAATATAAATGTTATTCTGAAAAAAATAATGACAGTGACATTTAAAAATATATATTCAAAATACATAAAGAAAAATTAAAGTTTTGCAAAACAAAATTTATGCCTTTCTTATTGAGGGAAACAAAATTTCCAAATAAAATATAAGAAATTAAAATCAACCTTCTTCTTGCAACATGGTAGGCTTGAATGTCATTTTGAATTACATTTTATTACATTTTTCACATAATTGGAGATGTATTTCATACTTTGCCGGTTTCTCATTTGGCATTTTATAGAATGCCAAATGATAGGAAATGTATGAAATTTGAATCGTTTCATACATTACTGGCTAGTTTTAGGCATCATATGCCTAGGCATTTTATAGAATACTGGTAACATATATACAACAGAAAATGTTCAAAACTCTTCTGTAAATGGAAATCAGTAGATTTTCAGATTCAACCATCCTGCCTCAACCCGTATTTTCTAATAAGTAACATCCTGCAAGAAGAACCTGTAGGAAAAGTCCATAAAAAGCTCAGTGTTTTCCTCCTGACCCAAATATGCCAACTTACGAATCCGACCTATTTAAAACAGCCCCATCAACCTAGAGCCAGAAATCGAGGGGGAACGGACTTCAAACTCATCAAAAACACGTGCTGATGAACAATTTCCGACGTTTATTAGTTTTAATTCCAGAATATGGAGTCGTTCCGGAACCCCTAGATCAACACCGGGCCCCAAAATCATAAACGGACGCAAAGGTGCAAAACCGACCCACGCCCGTCCGTATGTAAAGCTCACAAACGGCCCACCATAAAATTTTACGGCCCGCCGAGTTGGCACATCTTCATCATCACCCAGCTCCACTGTCATTTTGCCACTTACCCCCCATTCCGCCTCGCCCTTATAAAAATCTTTCCCTTTTGTCAGGCCCAGAACCGCTGGAAGGTGAGCATCTTTAATGTACGGTGGGAGTTGCAGCTGTTTGTTTGGTGTCTGCCTCGTAAATTTTTTGAACTTTTGTCTCCTCGTGAGGAAGAGATTTTTAAATGGAGTTCGGAACCTCCCGGCATTAAATGGAAAGTGCGAGAGAGAAAATTTCTTTGTGTTGCCACCTGTACGCGATATAAATGTCGTCTGCTAGCGAGCTATGTTTGCTTCTTTATTAAAAAGTTGATATCAAGGTGCAGAGATTTGTTTCTTTGTTCAATATCGAGAGATTAATTTATTTGAAAAATTGGACATTTTACCTAGCAGGTTGAGTTCATGGAAACGAGAATTTTTAATAAACCTCTGTTGATTAAATGAATCAAACGATGTATAAATGCCAGAAAGAAACATCTAAGCCTATGTTAATTTCTGTATATTTAAAAAAGTTAAAGCCCTTTTTCTTTAAACAAGGGGTGGATATTTGTCTTCGTGTCTTAATATCGTGTCTTGATAATACTTTTGAATGAAAATGTTTATAAATTATTTTTATTTTCAATGAAAAGAAAATTAATTTAGTGTTTCCTGATCAAATATTTATACCACATAGAGTGAATTAGGTTATTCTTCAAACCTTGATTATGGATTAATATTCCTAGACTATAAGAGAATCAGAAGTGAAACTTAGTTACCAAATTAACACTATACTTAATAAGGGCAGTCAAATGAGAGTTTTTCATTGTATTTGGGAAATTCCGGTACGCTTAGTGTTTATATAAAATATACATTATAATACTTTGGTAAGTGGACAAAATAGAAAACTCATTCCATTTTGACACGACTCTTAGATAAATATTAATCAGGATTTTTTTCCAAGTTCAGTTTAAAGCCACTTGAATAATAAATAGCATATTACAAGTTTAGCCCTTTGGATACTAACGGGATATATACATCCCACTAACCTATTAAAATTAGCTTAAACAATTCTGAGAAAAAGTAGTTTTGTTTGGTTAGCTGAGGGTGTATTTGAAAATCATGTCCCAGTCACAGAGCCTTAAACAACATTTGAAAAAAATCGAACAGATTTGTCTGATACAGGAGCTATTATCTTCCTGTTTTTACGCGATTGCAGAGATAAATATTTTTGAAAATTCGTTATCAAAGGGTTAAATTATTACTTGTTCTCCGTTTCCTAAAACAAATAGTTTTGTTACATTTCTTTGGATACATTTGAAAATAGTATCCCTTCAGTGATAAAATATCATTGGAAGATCATTTAATTTTAAAAAACATATGAGTAGAAAAAAATATAAGTATGTGCATAAATAAATATCAAAAAGAATAATTAAAAATCTCCAATTAAAAATGTAAAATTGACTAGTATGACAAAACTGACTGGCAGAACAAAATTGCATCCTAACTCAAAAAGCTAATATTTGAATAAGAAAATAAAGTTTAAATAATTTGAAATGCATTGTTTACTAGAAAGTTGTTGAATTTTTTCGACAGCTTGAAATGCTTTTGTAAAACATTTCGTAGAACTATAATCGTAGCTGTGGATTAAATTTTACTGTCCATTTTTGTATCAGTATTAACTAGTATGCACAAACGCTGCAAGAACAAAATTGCATCCTAACTCAAAAAGCTGGTACTTGAATAAGATAATAAAGTTTAAATGATTTGAAATGCATTATTTACTAGAACGTTGTTGAGTTTTTTCGACAGCTTGGAATACTTTTGCAAGAAATTTTATAAAACTATTATCGTAGTTTTTGTTTAAATTTTACTGTCCTTTTTTGTATCAATTACTCAGGCCGGTACACATTTCCTTATTGTGCTCTTTTTTAACATATAAAGAGGTTTTATCGTCACACAGATTGTTTTACAATAACAATTTAATTATAAAGTCAATTCTTGATTGATAATATAAAATAAAATAATAAATATTTTATAACTAATATCACATCGAGTAAGATATCTAGGAGAATTCAAAAAAGACTTTCATCCTCTCTCTCTGAATAATAATAATAATATGCGGTATCTGCGAAAGCTTTTCTAATTAACGCCCAATCCAGCTCGAAAATGTAATTTTAATCATTCCTAAGCCCCGGCGAAGCCTTCTTTTAAAGGCAGGCGCAACTAAAATTTACCCGGGAGAGAAATCGACGACAAAACTACTCTTGAGTCCCCAAAACCCTTCAGGGTAATTACGGACCATTCCGGAAACTTTGAACATCTATTACGCTCGAGTGCGAACACTCGATGCAATCTGTTCCGATGATTATTGAAAGCGATTGGTACAAATTCACGTCTAAGACATGATTTCCCTAATTCCATTCTCACTCCAGCCATTAAAGGCGGAGTGATAAGAATATAATCAGGGAGAACATTGGGCCGCTCATGTAATTGGGTGCTGATGGCAATTTCTCCTGCTAATTTATAAGGGAATAGAGGTTTAATCCAACTAGAGAAGGCTGGGTTCTCTAAAGACATTTGTATCCTCGGGAAAGATTTAAGGTATCTGTGTCCCCGGGATCAACTCGTAAGCTGCCACTCCTTCAGAATTAAATGTGTGTCTTGCCCAAGACTTAAGGTTAAGGTTCGAATATTTACAGTTGTACTCAGATTTCAGATATGATAGAATGCTAATTATTCTCCGAGTTTGGCTTTGCAAAAGTGGCATCTTCCCAACAGCCTTTTCAATCCGTAATTGTGCTGATAGGAAAGTGAATTTGAGTTGAATAATTGATTTTCTTTAAATTTATTGGTATTTAAGTACATATGATAAGAAAAGTCATCTAAATTCAATATATTTTTTTAAAAAATGAATTATAAACTATAATTTATACTGTAAGCCACGATGTTCTTTCGTTTGTGAACTTTACCCATATTCCTGATACAAGCATAATTTCTAATTTCTCTTTCTTAAACCATATTCAGATCTATAAATTAACGAACAATATTTCAAGGCTATTAAGAAATTAAATAACCTTGAATTATGAAGTTCGAAAAAGATGCGATGTTCTTATTATAATTGGCACGATTATTCTCACTTGATCTTGAATATTCTTTAAAAATAATCCTGACCAACGCAATTCTTGATAGTTTAGGATATTCACTAACCCAAAGGACCTATGATATGCTTTAACACCTTCCAAAGTGTAGCAGTTAAGAGAGTAAGATAAGGGGACAATTGCAATACTTCATGAAATATGGTTTTAAGCCCCCTGAAATCTGGAACTGTGGCATGTTCCATAAAGCAAGTACACCCACCAACTGTTCGAAAAAATATTAGTCGCTGTTTAGTCAAACAGGTGCTTTATGTATTCGTCCCAAGTACATATTCATCTTCTTGTTTACTGTGGTTGAAAGCACAAACTACGTAGATTATTATTATTTCGTAGACTGTGATTGGCCTGACTGTGAATCCGAATGCTGGATTCACATTCACATTTTGACAGTGGCTTGTTACGATGATGGTAAATATAAAAGTCGGGAAGTTTATATAATTTATATGTAAAAAAAATCATGTTGTGATCTTTATTGGCTAAGTTGAACAGCTTTTTGAAGAAAAAAACATAGGATTATAATTTTAAGTACATATGAGAGGAGAAGTTACCCTTTCGTTTTATTTCATAGATGTAGTTTTT
The DNA here is from genome assembly GCA_026543865.1 of Argiope aurantia. NCBI lineage: Eukaryota > Metazoa > Arthropoda > Arachnida > Araneae > Araneidae > Argiope > Argiope aurantia. The sequence goes on from JAPMOR010085249.1 coordinate 260,032, forward strand.
TTTAATTAATTACGAACTATAATTTATGCTGTTGGCCATAATATTCTTTCGTTTGCTACTTTAAGCATATTCCTGATACAAGAGGAATTTCTAATTTCGTTTTCATAAAATCATAATCAGATCCATAAATTAATGAAGAAAATTAAATAGTCTTAAGTTATGAAATTGAAATAAAATCAAAGCTATTTTGTAACTTTAACGATTATTTTCACTAGCTTTTGAATATTCTTTAAAAATAATCCCGACCAATGCAGTTCTTGATAGTCTGTTGTCCATTAATCCAAAAAGCCTATGGACATATGCTTTAACACTTCCAAAGTATAGCAATTAAGAGGGTGAGATAAGAGGACAATTGCAATGCTTCATGAAATATCGTTTAAGTCCCTACTGAAACAAACAGGTACTTTATGTATTCATCCATATACACGCCTAACCTCTTGTTCACTATAGCTGAAAGTACAAAAGATGCACTAAACACTTATTATTAATCATAGTCTGACCGTAATCAGAATTTTGGTTTCCATCCATTCACATTTTTGTAATGGCTTTCTACGGTGGAGGATGGTAAATATAAAAGCTGGGAAGTTTATATAGTTCATAGATGTAAACATATATGTGAAAAAAAAAAACTTATGTAAGTATTTCGCTTTATTCGCCTTGTGATTGATGAATAACGAGTCACCTGATCGATGACATTTTAGGTTTGCTTTGCCAGTATTGTTTGAAATATTTAAGGAAAAGTATCATTGAATCATAGTAAATATTTATATTGCACTTGGCAGTGATAGGTGGCAAATAAGAAAAAGTAAAGATTTAATTAACATCAAATTAACAACAAATGGGTTTAAAACAATATTATTTCTTAATTCTACTTCTAGACATATCTTTTGTGGCAGCACTAATTAATAGTTTTCCGATTTGTTAATATCTCTTCGAGTAACATTTTTTCGTCTCTCGACTAACAATCGTCTGAATACTTAGGCAGTACACGAGAAAACCCTGCATGGCTCTTTTTAATAGTAATAGGGTGTCCAGCGATATCAGATGAAGAAAAAAAGGCGTGAGAAGATTTAATAGTTTTAAGAAAGTTTTTAATTAATTTTTTAATTTTTTTAAATTCCACATTTTAATTTTTTATTCCTGCCGAAAAAGTAAAATTTTGATGAAATTTCTTATGAATTTTTAACTACTACTGAAATATTTCTTTTTTTTATTTGGAGTTGAGATTTATTGTTCATGACATTTTTAAAATAGTTTATTTTCATTTACCTTTGTTGTTTGTAGTGAGAGAATCAATCTATCAGGAAACTCACTAACCGAAGAACAAGCACAATTCCAGGACAACATCGGGATTGGCAAGCGAAAAGTTAATTTTTAAGCTCTTTAGTAGTTTATATATAAAAAAAATGCTTCGTTCTATTATTTATTGGCGAAATTGAACGGCTTTTTGAGAAAAAATTAAGGATTTTAATTACTGATTCTTTTTAAAACTTTTATTTCATAAATTAATTTACCAACAAATTTTTATGCATTTTTTTCATGATAATATAACTTATCGCAAATTATGAAAATATTTAAAAAAATTAAAATAATCGAATCAATAGCTAAGTTCTTTTTTCTTTTTCAGTTGCCACTATATTATCATCTATCGGAACTACATTGTTCATGCCTTGGTAGTACCAGCCGGAAACGCTAACATATAAAGAAGAAATAAACGCCGCGTGAACCATGCTTTCAAGTATCGTCAGAATTTAAAGAAATAAAAAATATAGAAAATTCAGAATGAAATTTTCATTTTAGTATTCAAGATTTTCTTGCAGAATTCTGATAATCAAACAATATTATATTTTCCCATACTCAGTTTTCTCAGAAAATAAAAGCTATAATTAAACATGAAAATACTGTCTTTTTTTTTTTTTTCAGGAATGAATATTTTTACTGTTTTAAAACAATAAAATTCAATGCCGAATTAATTCATAAAAAATTACTAACAATATGAAAGTTTTAAGTGACATATCAAAACATAAGAGATTAGGGAGATAAACAATTTCTTGATAAGATCTAGATAGGTCCACTTTTAAAATCCACACAATTATGGCAATGCATGTACGCTTCAATCGCTGAAACAGAGCATGACATTAACATGAAAATTTTAAGCGTTTCTAAGGTCATTAAGCACTTTCTCATTAAACATTAAAAGTAATTTGCTTTCAAAGACACTTTTAATCTTAGAAGAAGGTCCCGAATTAGACAGAAGGGGGAAAGAGCAGTCAATTTTAAAAGACCCATCCAATTATGACCGCAAAAAAGCAATCGATTTCAAAGAACATTTTTCATCCCTCGCCTGACGACGACGGCTTCTTATTTCTTACCTTCTGCATTTTTTTTTCCTCCAGTATACGAACTTATTACTTTCGTTTCGATGTGGGATTTGCGAGGTACACGCTTGTCAGGAAGAGGCATGGTTAAAAATGAGTGGAAAAAAAGAAGTTCGCCAATGCCTAAGAATTAGGTTAAGGAGTGCAAAATGCCATTTATTACTGAGAGACAAGTTAAGGAGCTGGAAGGAAGTCTAATTAATGTTGCTGAAGGCACAAGTCGATCGCATTTGATTTAGAGGACGTGGCAAAAGATAAGACTTCATTAAAGGTCCTCGTCATTCGAGACCTTCTTGTCGAGCGAGAATAATGACGCTTCAAAAATTAATCTTGGGCCTCTCATTTTTTCCTTTGTTTTAAGTATTGCGTTCGACAAGGTGAAAAAAAATACAATGTTATCAAGAATCAGTGTTAAGAAATATAATGGTATAAAATGCTCGTAGCTTTTTCATAGGGTAGCATCATAGTAATTTCAATGGGCTTTATAAGGTTTCGCTCTAAATTTAAGGAAAACTGGCATAAAAGAGCAATCTTTTGACGAGAAAGTTTTGAAACTGTTAGCTTCTTTAAATGACACAATACATTAGAAAATAGCAGAAAGTAATACAGTTATTTAACAAAGTAAAGAAAATCCAAATCAATAACCTTTCAGAAAGATAAAGATTAATGTCAAATATTTAAAATGAATCTTTGTTATCAAACAAGTTAAACATTAATCCAATTTATTTCTGATTTTAGAAAAAATTTCTTAAATATTCGGTCTCAACGAAACATTCCGCATGAAAACAGCAAAATTATTTACGCTGAGGTTACATTTACTATTTTATCACATCATTTCCAACAAAACCGACCAAAACAGTAAACATTATAACTTTAACCAGGAAAATACTGCATACTCTTTTATCTATAATTCAGGCTACTGCAATTAGTAATCCAAAATTGAATATCTGTGACGTAATTGCATCATAGAAAAAAAAGAGGCTTTAATGAGCATTTTATATACTAACCGCCATTAAATTGGTTTATTTTTCGCATCTTGCACAAGGTTCATTCAAAATACTTTGACAAATTCATATTACATTTTCAACGAAATTTCGTGCGCAAAGACTAAAATATCTTTTTGAGCCTAAGAGAGAAGTATCTCCATTAACAAAAAGAAAATATTCGCTTTTCTGGAAATAAATCATTTCAAACTTATATAGAATATACAGTTATATATTCGTTTAAAATACAAATATTTCAATGATTGGCCCACTTTAGGGAATATCAGTAATACGAAAAAAGAAAATTAGATCATATATTAAACATTGCATTACAATTATACATTACAACTCTTTTTATAAAAAAAAGGTTTTGAACAAAAGCTTGCATGTTTTTTGTATATATTTAAGAATATGTGAATAAGGTAAATTTCCTGCTATAAGTGTATTAAAAAACAATGGTGCAAGAAAAGTGAAGATTGTATAAACCAGGATTGATTTAATGAGCATTACCTATACCGCAAATATTTTAAAGATAAACAGATTTTATACTTTTCTTTATTTTCTCTTATAGTAGTATAGAAAAAAGTATAGTAATCATCAAAAAAATTCGAATCTCCTCGTTTTAGACATCCTTGAATTCGGAAAACACATTTTGGGGGAATGTCCGGCTGTTTGTCTGTGACCAAGATATCTCAAAATCGCTATGAGTTAAACGGTTAAAATTTGGTATACGGTCTTAATACTAAAATTGGAAATTTCTATCAAATTTTGAGCAAAATCTGTTCTGAGAAAGTCCATTTGTCCGGCTGTTCGAATATAATTTAACAAGATTACAAAACGAAGTTAGCCAGGAGAATAAAATTCTATACATATACTATTTAACATTTATAGTGTAGACACTTTTTAAATTTTGGGCCGCATCCAACTACAGATTGGCCGCCTGTTCATCTGTACTTTCAGAAACATGTAAACCCGGTAACTCAAAAACGCAAGTAACTTAAGCATATTGCATTTCATTTGGGATTTTGTAAATACAAATGCAGTTTTGTGTGAAATTTTTGTTTCAATCATTGAAAACAACTCGTCTAAAACACAAATTCGGTTGTTGGATATCATTGGCATATGCCAAGGATTAATCATTGAAAATTTCACAAACAACCAAGCCACAGATTCAGTAAAAGAGCTAAATTCACGCCAAAAGTTAATATTTCATAATTATTGTACACCAACGTCATGCATATTGTTCTCTGACATGACAAGTTTAATAGAAAAAATTATGCGAGAAAGTTTTGTGTAGACCACTACTCCTGGCTTTTATTTGTGAGTCAGCATTAACGATAATTTTCACACTCTCCATAGCAAAATTTCTTTCATTTCTATGAATTTTAGAATAAAAATTATTAACCATAAAATGAGTTTCGGGTTCATTACATTGTGACATTTTTAAACATTTATATAACAAATATCTGTTCTCTAATTTTTGTATTATTAAATATGTAATAATACATTTTTCATTGATTCATGTAATTTTTTAGAACGGAACTGCATATAAATCAACTTTCTTAATTATTTCCAAACTCTTAAATACAATTTTTTTTTTGTATTCTTAGTTAACTGCCAAACAAATAAATATAAAAGTATATATATATATATATATATATTATAGAGTAAGCCTATAACTGGACCAGCTTCAAATTCAGAGGCAAATAAAATAATTTATATTAACGTCTAACTTTCAAGCAACACGAAAGTTCTTTTTGGAAGGATCATGTAATTTTGAGTCACGGATCATATAATGGAACCAGACCCACGTACACAACGGACGCTTGGTCGAGCGTATTTTGCGCCTGAAAAATTGAGGGCCTTAAGTAGAACTTAATACTAAGTAACGATGTGCTCGTTGTAATGCAATGAAGAAATAAAGACAAGTGACATAAGTTTATAATAGAAATAAATGTTATCAAAATGTAATAGACCATGTAGATGAAATTGTTCAATAAACAGAAAAATTTAACGCTTACATTCGAATTCATTTTTTTTTTTTTTTACTTTAATGCCCAAAATTGTTCTCTTTCTGAATAAAAATTTCCATTTTTAATACAATATTTACAATTAACAAGTTTTAAATATCTGTAATTTTATCAGTAGGGTTTCTTTTTTACTACATGAGGATTACTTTAAAATATGAGAATACTATATTCTTTTGATTTAAGGAAAATATTTTTAAGATATTAATTCAATCAAGAAACTCTGACTTGATCTAAAACGTAAGGAGGGAGACGATAGGCTGTCTCAATAGAAATTTCTCAGCATAGTGACACAAAAATATAAAAACACGTATATAAATTCTACAGCACAAAGTCGCAATATATACAGAAAAAATATGCTGTATAGTGTGCATAAACTAGATATTAAATAACATGATAAGTATTAACAGAGTAAGAAATAAATAAATTAAAAAGAAAATAAAAATAAGATGTAAATAAAATTAAAATAATATACAAATAAGAAATAAATAAAGTAAATATAAGCTAAGTAAGAAATCAACGGAAGTGGTTTCCCCCAAACTTTCCCGTATACTCTCCAATAAGCTTTGCATGCCAGAAAGCGCCACTCATGGCACTGATGTACAATAGTTATGAAATATTAACTTTTGGGGTGAATTCAACATATTTACTGAATCTATAATGTCATTCTTGGCGAGTTATTTGGTGATTAATCCTTGGTATGCAGCACCCGCAGATTGAATTTGTGTTTTAGAAGCGTTTTTTTTGCAATCGACTAAAACAAACATTTGACGCAAAATTGCATTGGTAATCATAAAATCCCATACATAATTTTATATATTTAAGTCAATGAGGTCTTAAATTATAGCGCATTTTACATGTTTCTGAATGTACAGACAAACAGAGAATCAACCCTTCCTTGATTTGTGCTCAAAAATTTGACAGATGTATATACTACAGATGTAAAAACTCTGTACCGAATCTTATGTATCTAGATCTCTTCCCTTTCAGTAATTGTGTTAATTTATATTCGAACAGCCGGGCAGACGGACTTCCCATGAGCAGATATTGCTCAAAATTTAATAGAAATCTGCAAATTTGGTTTAAAATCCGTATACCAAATTTCAGTCGTCTAGCTCTAAACGTTTTTTAATTATCTTTGTAACAGACAGACGGACATTTCCAAAAAATGTGTTTTTCGAACTCAACTTAAAACATGGAGATTCGTCAAAATCTCGATTTCGATTGTTTTGACGATTACTGTACTTTCTCTATACTACGATACGAGAAGTAGAAAATAATAAATAATTTTGAAAAATAATAAGAAATAGTTTTAATTTAAATAATACGTTAAATGTAGACGAAAAAAAATTTAAAAAGGAGTAAAAACCAGTAAATAAGTAGATATAAGAAAATAATACAAATAAATTAGCCATAATGCCTGGCATGAACCACCTTTTCTTGAATATATGTGTTCCTTCAAAAATAGGACCCTATTTTTGAACGATGGTTGAAACTGCCGTTTCTTTTGATTAAGCCTAAGATTAATACCATTAAAAATTGAAATGAAAAATAAAATTAAGATGGTCAAAGGAAAAAAATAAAAATGATCAAATGAAGAAAATAAAAATGATAAAAAAATATTTCAATTATTTTATTTAAAAATAAATTTGTAATTTTATAAACTGGTGAATCGTTAATTATTTATCGATGCTAATTAGATTTATCTTGTTTCCTAAACTAAAAAGCAAGGCTACTTAATTCCCTCGCGATACCATTCGCTTCAGTAGAAGTTTATTGTCACTGTGAAATTTGAAAATAGATCAATATAGTATGGGCGAATAAAAAAATGCATGATAAAAAAATGAATTCTTTTTTAATGTAATAATTTTAATGGTTTAGAAAATTAAAATAAAACTTTTTAACCTTTAACTCTTACAAATATTAAATAAACCATTAAATAAAATCTCTTACAAACATCGAAGAATCTGAAAATTAAACTGGCTGAAAATGCATCGTAATTGCTCTTTATAGCACCAGTGTAAATACTAATACACCAAAGCATCAGAAATATTGGTTTTGCATAACAAATAAAATTTATATAATAATTATCACAAAAATTTCAAAAACATTATTTGCAAATCTGGAATTTCGTAAAATGATATATCTGAATTTCAATTCAAAGAAAATGATATTATTTCGTTTAATTTTTAGGTAAACAAAGTTTATAAAAATTGTTTCGTTTTTAACTATTAATCCTTTGCGATCAGCTGGCTCTCCGGAGATATTGATTATATTTATTTCCAATTAAACAGCTTAAGTAAATCTTCGTGCCCATGATTCTGCAAAATGATAAGACATTAAAGTTATGCTATTTAAATAGTCTTACATAGTATGTTCTATAAATTGTTTATATGAACCTTCTTAATGAAGAACAATTCCATGATATCAAAGCATTATTATGTCCGTTTCACCAATCTTCTATCTTTAGTAATTCTAAATTTAATTATTGTAATTTCACTTTTTTATTCTTCCTGTAAACTACTGAAAAATTGAACAGAATCTTTTCTTTACTTTTCAATAATGGAAACAAGTCATCCGATCAAATGTTTGATGAAACGATGAGATCGATTTGGTTTCATTCACAACATCGAAAATATTGTTGTGAAATGTTGTTGTGTTGTGACTTATAGCATTTTACAAGCCCGCTGACAGTTATTTGACAGCGATTTAAGTCGAGTGAGCTTCTCTTGCTTTTTCAGTAGCGCCTTCTAAGACCAAGAGGCCGACTTAGCTACTTCATGCTTCAAATTCCCTTGCACAACCCCTTTTTATAGGGAGGCACATTCAGACACCTCACAGACAGAATACAGAAGAACAACCATGTCCGAACCGAGACCCGAACGTCCTGATCACGGGGAAGACGCGCTACCACTATGCCAGAACGCCGGCATTGTGAAGTGTTCTTAAAGAATATGTTTAAAAGTTAATTAAAACCAGACCAAATAATTTTACAGCAACTAAATTAACATTACTGAAAAGATAATTTTTGTACTTTTAAAAGGCGTAAGAATTATTTTTGTACGGGAATATTTTTAGAAAATACCACGAAAAACAAAAACAAAATCTAGTTATTTTTAATTAATTAAAATATAATCAAATATTTTTTTAAAAACTCGCTTCGAAGTTTCCTGTTTCAAAGATAAAAGATCAAAGTCCGATAGAGATCAAAGCCTGGTAATTCTATGTCAAACAATCGACTCTGTAGAGCGCCAACGTACGTACGCACGCGTGCAGACACATCTTTATTGTGAGTAGAAATTAAAAGTGAGTTAAATTTAAATTAAAATGATAAACTTCTATGCTGATAAATTTCAATATAAAAAAGGTTTAAGTGTATAGAATGTCTTGTAATAAATATTGCTTTTCTTTTTATTTATTTAAAATCTAAAGAACCATTAAATATAAGCTTATATTTATTTGATCATCCACTTTATGAAAATTGATACAACTATTGATTTCTAGTATGGAGTATTATTCGAAAATTAGTTATTTATTTTAGTTGACTTTATTGCAAATTCTAATGTTTACTTCATTAATAATACACATGCTCTTTAAAATTTGAATAGTACGAACTGTTTCTTATTACTTTTTTAATATAATTTCAATGCAATAGTTTTAATTTTAAAAAATTATGCAATTTGTCATATTTTAGACAAATGTCTTTAATCATTGCGAAAGCAGTAAACTTTAAGTAACAAGAGTTATATGCAATACAGAATTTCAGATTTTTTAGTTCATTATTGAAAACATTTTGAACTGTATTACCCTAACTATATTTTTATATGATAAAACATTCTTTTTGGAAGCGAATTTCATGATAGTGATAAAATATTTTTATATTAGAGTATTTCATCTTCTTTCATGTATGCGAGAAAGTATAGTAATCGTAAAAAAGTTCGAACTCGATATTTTGACAAATCTCCACGTTTTAGACCTCCCTGAGTTCGGAAAACACATTTTTGGACAATGTCTGTCTGTCTCTCCGTGACCAAGACAACGCTTTGAGCTAGAAGGTTGAAAGTTGGTATGCAAATTTAAAACAAATTGATGGCTTTCTATCAAATAGTGAGCAAAATTAATTCAGAGAAAGTCTGTCTGTCAGGCTTTTTGAATATAATTTAGTACGATAGATACAACACAAAGAGATCTAGATAGATAATATTCGGTGCACAGAATTAACATCTTTAATATAGACGCCGACCAAATTTTGAGCGAAATCCAAGAAGCGTGGTAACTGTCTGTCGGTCTGTACTTTCAGAAATATGTCAATGCGATAACTCAAAAATGCAGTAACTTAAATATATTATATTTGGTACAAGATTTTGGGATTAAATGTAGTTTTATGTCAAATTATTGTTTCGATCGGTTGGGGAAAACGTGTCTAAAACCCAAATTCGATTTTTAGATATTGTTGACAGCATGCCGGGGATTAATCGCCAAAATACTCTCCAAGTATTGCACGATAGATTCAGTAAAAATGCTAAATGAACGCCAAAGTTTAATTTTTCTGAACTATCGTACACTAGTGCCATGCAAGAAGTTTACTGGGATAAAATCTTTATTAGAGAGTATGCGAGGAAGTTTTCTGGAGACCATTAATTAATAATTGAGAAAAATATTTTTTGCAACAGAAATTTAGTGTTTTTATTCCTCTCATTCACAAACTTAAAAAAAAAAAAAACACTAATGTTATCTGACCTTTTTGTGCGTCAGGGGAAACAAATAGATAATAAAAACCTATCAATTCCAAGTTAAAATTTCTAAAAACAAAAACAAATCAATAGTAATATTTAAATAAATAGGAACACGACATTACAAAGCTATAATTCTTACAAATATCTTGACTCGCGCCTACTTCAAAAACAACACGTCCAAACGAAACCCTTTACACCACTATTCCTTTCACCACGCTCTCCCTTGAAATGTATACATACTCCAAGGAAGAGTGGCGAGAAAAACAACATTAATAGTACACAAAACAAAAAAAGGGGGGTCCTGCTCTTCACAGGCGGTCGATGGGCGTTCTTAATTAGAACAGAGCTCCTCCGTCCCAGATGTCCCAATCCCGGGACGGCGCGGAGACCCTTAATCCCGGCCACCTCCCTCGAGAAAATTGAGGATTTAATCGACACGGCCGGTGGAGGCAATTAATTTTGCGGATTATGGGGATACAAGAGCCATTATGGTCTTTCAGCGGCCGCCCCGGCGGGGGAAAAAGCGAAACAAACACATGGCACGAGCGCCGCAGAAAGGATACCTAATCCTCTTCCTTTATTATGTCCTGGGCCCGTGACTGACAAGGACAATCCGGTAGCTTTTTAGCGAGACGGACACGCGGTGCTCTCTCTTTTTTTAGAGTGAGTGCGTTCTTTTTTTTTTTTTTTTTTTTTTTCTCTTTCTGTGAGCTATGATAGGACGCTGGAAGCTGTTCTCGATTACTTTAGGGTGGGTGAACGAAGTGAGATCGCTATTGTTCCGTATGATGATAGGTTAAATTTGTTGATGTTGTTTTTTATATAAAAAAAATAAACTGGATTTAATATTTGAAAAAAATTGATATGAACTTCATTTTTCGTTTTTTTTTTGACAATAATTCTGCTGCGTAAATATTTTATTTTAATTTTTTCAATAAGGGCAATACATTATTATCGTACACTCGAATTTTTGATTATTCACAAACTGTTATGACTATAAATTTACAAATAAGGTATTTATAAAGTTGATCTTTTACTGAAAAATCTGATGACAAATTCGTGTTTATGAACCTACTAGCCGCCTTTGGTGACCAGCCGGTTCGCCAATATTACCGCTCACTACAATTTTCAATTAAATATTTTAAGTAACTGCTCTCTTCTCAAACAAAACATTTTTAATCTTCCAATTTTGATAGTCATACCAAACTTATACTGTTGTTTAGATGATTTCGTTCAATTTACTATATATATTTTGCTAATTTGTTGTCATTTCCGGCAAAACTTCAACTTTAATTTTAAGTGGAAATGATGAAATTGCAATTAATATAAAGATATTTTTTAACAAAACCAAGCGTTTTATTTTATTTATCATCTTTATTGTTATTTATTATTATTATTATTGAATATGAGTATTGCAAACAGAATCGCTCGGTATTTAAGTCTTATGTTAACTACAAAATATTTTTTATAGTTTATGTAATATCTCAAACAATAATTGAACAAAAATTTCTTAAATTCAGTATAAAATTCAGTTTTTAGTTTTGCTTTCAAAAGGATTGAAATGAAATCAATAATAATATTTTGTTCCTGCTTATAAATATATTTCAAAAATTATGAAGTCTAAATTTAATGCAGTAAGGTATCATATTCTGATAAATATTCTGGACACACCAAATTTTAAATAAATGAATGAATGTTTCTATTTTCCACGATCAACTAAGACTTATTTATGAAGTTTCGAATGTTAAAAGTCTAGAAAAACTCAACATTTTCATAATCTTAGGCCAATTATTCTTAGAAACCTGCGCGCTGATTGGCGTATTTTTTTTGAAACGATCGATGGAAAATCTAAAATTATCCTTTTTTTTTATTGAATAGTGATATTCAAATTTTCATAAATCAGTCAGTTTAAGTGATTGATTTAGTTGAATGGAAATTAACTCTTTTTATTTAAAATATTAGTGTTTCAAGAGCATTTTGTTATTCGTGATTTCGACAGCAGAAGCTTTATGTAAAATCAAAAATTCGTTATTTATTAGAGCATTTATTGAATTACGTTACATAAAATATAATCATTTTTCTATTTAAACCATTTTAGTAAATCTGTTGTGTTCGTGCGTCAACAAAAATAGAATGCAGACAAACTTATTATGAAACTAAATCTTATTACATTATAGATAATATTATCAAATTTACATCAACTTATTTTCATTCAAAATTCTAGCATCGTTTTTAAACAACAAATTAAAAGTTCAAAAAATATCACTGTTGCCAATCTGAATTTCACAACTATTTACAAAATAAAATTTATAATTATTAAAATAATCGTTTGCTACTTTTAAATAAAATATTTACGATTTATGTCGCAACAGATCTGTGTCTTACTAAAGGTTTACAAATTAGCTGTGTGGCCCTGATTTGAATGGATATCTTGTTCATATTAAACAAAACTTGCCTTAAAATAAAACTTATTTATTGGATTAATAATATAGAGAGTGTAAAAGATCATAAAATAATTTTTCTTGAATTTATTTTTTAGAAAAAATAATATTTCATATTTGTTTCATTTCCTACAGACACGTGACGAAAATTATATTTTTGCAGATTTCATTTCCAAAAAGATTTAATTTATTTTCAGTTAGAGCTTTAATCAATGTAATGGCAACACTTTGAAAAAAGCTATTTTTTTCTCCTGAATGCGAAACGTGCTTAATCCTCATTTTTATTTTTGACGAAAAAAATTATTGAAAAACATAGTTAAAATATTTATTTAAAAATTCATTAAAAATAGAAATTTAATTTTAAGATTAAAACATTGGTATCATTTTAAAGATAAATTTTTTATCTTTAACTTCATGTAAAAATATTTTTTGTGCGGTAATATTTTCGGCAGTTATAGCAGAAACACGTCAAAATTTCGCTTAATTTTTAAATAAATAAAATTCTAATTAAAAATTCGAAAAAATAACCCCCAGGTGCACATTCCCGGCCTCCAAGGTATACACGTGCCAAATTTGGTAGCTGTAGGTTGAATGGTCTGGCCTGTAGAGCGCCAACACACACACACACACACACACACACACACACACACACACATTGAGCTTTATTATAAGTATAGATATAGATATAGATATGTCCACGTAGACCTATTATCGACACCGAAACGATGAGACCGATGTTAGTTTAAATTACTCGTAATTCCCTCTTAGGAATTAATTTTAATTGCATATTCTCCCCTTTCCATAAATAAAAATTCATTTAGAATTTTCTTTTTTTTCTGTTGATATATAGATACAAAAACAAAAAGTGTAATGGCGTAGTATACAATTCTGAACTCCCCATTCACAGTTTTGGAGGAATAATTCTAGACCAATCAAATCACAAAGGTTCAGAAATCAGAAATTTTTTTTTAATTACGTAATATAATCTGAGTTTCAATTTTTTTCTGTTTTTTAACTTTTATTAATCCTGTTTCCTAACTGTTTTAGACTATTGTCCTAAGTCATATTGTCTTAGTTCTATTGTCAAATAGAATATTAGGAACAATATATGAAATAGAAAAAATGGCCTACTTTACATATTCTGAAAAATAAGTGAGAATGTTTCGGAAATACCATACCACTACCTTCAATCAAAATTCACATTATCTTTCCATTTATACAAAGATCTTACATCAGATACTTTTCTTTCTCGAAATTCTAATCAGAAATTAGATCTTAGTTTTTTTGAAAAAAATACTTCTTATGCTTCATTTTATTTACAGGATTTTTATAATAAAAATAATTAAATATAAAAAATTTAGATAATACGTAAATTAAATGTTAACATATGTTAATTTTAAATTATTACAGATTATAATTAATAATAGTTGCAATATTAAAAGTATCAAAATATACAATAAATATATAATACCGAAGTCGTCATGCCAATTCAAGAAATTGAACATTTCCGTCTAAAACGTTTAAAAGTTCAGAAATTGAATAAGGGAAAGTAGCTAAAATTAGTTTAACAAATTATTGCAGAAAGAAATCATGATTTATTGTCGTCACAAAATAAGATAAAAATCATAACAGATACAAGCCCAAAATTCGAAGAATCAGTTTATAATTCATGTGAACAAAAGGTAAAAACAGGCATTGTTGACAAAAATGCAAAAAAAAAAAGTTCTATTACTGTGTTTAAAAATAAGCTTTGTATGTTACATTTAAAGGTGTCAGGCCCATGCAAGCATTCTCAAATTTTATTATTTTAGATTACTGCGAAGTTAGTTGATTTTCTTTATTTTAGTTTATTTTGAGTGATAAAGCATAAAGTAAAAGTGTTTTCCCATATTTCAATGTTTTTGTAAACAGTTGTTACAGTGTATTATTTCTATACAGAAAAATAATTATTATTTAACACTCTAACCTAAATCTAAAATAATATCACACTTCATTATAATCTTTTAATATAAGATGGCCATAGAATACCTTTCTTTGTTTGGATGCATCTACAATTAAAACTAATGATTAAAAGGAAACAAAATTTCTTACACTGATTGAGAAAGACATAAGAAGATAAATTCGGTTGAAAAAAAGGGCAAAAATCGAGATACGGTGGAGTTTTTGTACTAACGGAACAGAAAATTAAGCAATAACTATGACGGAATGGTGAGAAAATGGATTAAGTAAAATTTTATTAATGTTCTAGTGATAAAAAAATGCATTGACTGAAGTGGATAACGCGCAATATGATAATATGGGAATAATGTTTCGTAATTCTAGTTTAGGTTCCCTTAACCTCCGTGCAAAATCTTTACTGTGTTAGTCTTTTTTAGGGGGCATTTATATCCCCATGATTTTGCCCCTTGCATACGAAATCTGATTTCATTCCTATCATTAGTTTCAACTGCAGTTGTTTCAAAACGGAAAAAGTTTCTCTATGCCCTTTATGTATTTTAGGCAAAACTTCCCTAATAGTTATTTCTGTTCGTACATGAAATCAATTACCGTGCAATTTTCTCATGGATCCAGCTAATTTTCTTTTTAGTGGTGTATTCTAATGAACTTCATATATTGAAATGTTAAAACGGCTGTTATTGGAATACAACTAAAAAATAATAGTAAGACAATGAAAAATTGTGGAATTGGAATAAGTTATTTTTTCAATAAAAGCAATATAACCTGTTCTTAATGATGATGATTCTTATGATGAAACGAAATGATGTGAAAAACAAATGCATCAAATCCGTTCATTAAATATATTATGCCTAATGCAGAAATATATTTCAAAGAAATAGTTCTGAAATGAAAAAACATCGTACACCATAAGTGTTTATCAAAAGTCCATTTTTAAAAGAAATTCTATCTTTCCTTTTAAAAATAACATACGCAAGGAAATAAATAGCGTCATTTTCTTTAAAAGGAATCTTTAATTTATTTTTTCAGAAATTACCATATTGACTTTTTTCTACAAAGTTAGCTGAAAAGAAAATCAAAAAAAGGAAAAAAGAACATATATATATATATATATATATATATATATATATATATGAACCCTGATCATCCATTTTTCACAGAAATATTAGATAATTATACTACGAAGTTTCATCTCAACCGACGTTAAAGCGCTACCCAAGAATCTAGCAGAAGCAGACAATGCTGAAAAACGAGAACACGTTGAAAAATAAATAAATAAATAGAAAGCTCATCTCCCAGCGGTTCTTCTTCTTTGACAGGCCACGAAATTAAATTTTAATAAAACGCCGGATGTAACTCTTGACAGTTCATCGGCTCTTTCGGAATAAACTCATTTCGCATTTGAGTCATCTTTTCTTCATATTTATACTTTTAAATTAGAACGGAGATCCTAGACCGGCCATCTTATACAATCCACATTCCGTTCTTCCAGCAATGCTTCATTGAGCAATTTGAATACGTTCCGCACATATATATGTATATACATACTCATATATATATATATATATATATATATATATATATATATATATATATACGATGAAGAAGAAGAAGGCAGATATATGTATCCTGTATTTCCATTTCTGCCAGCTTTCAATTACATGAACATCTGGAAAAGAATTTCATCAAAACGGGCTTACTGAGTTTTTCCATTTCTTATCTTGAGCGCCAGGAGCTGGATATTCATGCCGAAAATTGCGTTATTTTTTCCTCCACTCCATTCCTGTTCGAATACCAATCCGAGGGTAGTAGAATGGGCTGAAGGGAGGTGGAGGGAGGGGAGACGGTACAAAAAAATAGCGGGAAAAGAAACCCTTTTTTCGTTCCTTCCACTCTTTTTCCGTAATAGGAGGAGGCATAGATGGAATTCCTTGGAGAGACGTCTTATTGCGGCGACATATCCCAAAGAGAAAGCGAAATTATGCAAACCCATTCAACCCCCTCCCTCCTCCTTCGTACTTATCTATCCATCCCGGCAGTCCGAAAGTCTTCAACTCTGCGATTCAAGTCCGTTATAAGTCTCAATTCCATTCCTTTCCTCGCTCCACCCTTTTCTTCCTTCCATGGAACGAATTTCATATCTAGACAGCACCGGCAGCAAGCGAGCGCCCATCTTTTGTTTGGAAAGCTGCTCCTTGTATGCAAATCCAAAACCTTACCTACGTGCGTTACATAGCGTTCATGGATATTGCTTGACTCCACCCCTCACTCTCCCCCCGAAAACTCATTCTATCTTCCTGGGAATGAAATAAAAGGCGAGGGGAGGGGGAAGAATTTGAAGATGGTAGTAGCAGCATCCTCTTCGCTCGCAGAAACGAATGCAACACAAACGTGATTCTGAGTTAAACGACCGAGAGAAGGAGGCCTCTAAAGCCAATCTTTTGGCGAAAGCGACCTCCTTCCCCCGAGCGCAAAGTTTTCGCGAATAGCTAATCTAGGAGCATCTTACATAAAATTAAGGGAGGGAAAAATGGGCCAGGGCCCGTCTCTCTCGCTCTCCGAATAGTGACGTTACCGTGGTGCTTTTACCAGATTTATACCTTCCCCGCTTTCGGCGTCATATTTAAAAGGGGGCGCTTGATAAAGCAGTGTATGAAAATTTTAGAGGTGAGGGGGTGCTTGGAGGGGTCGGGGGAGCCAAACCGCGAATAAAATGGGCTCATCTAGAAGGTGGCTGCCACTTTTAAGGGAGCTAATCAAAGCAGGAAATAAGAGAAAAGCTTTGCCGATTACTCTGGAGTGAAATATGCGCTTCCTCTCGTATTTGCATTGCCGCTTTCGCAGCGATTCGAATGGCTATCTGCATATCTAGAAAGAGGCGTTGATATTGAATTTGAAGTGAAGCCTTATTCGATTGTTCTGATCATCAAGCGGAGAGAAATTTCAGTTCATTTTTTGAAGCATTTCATTTTGCCTTCAAATAGCAGCTGGCAACGTTTAAGTAGGACGTCATAAAGGGTGTGAATTACAGACAATTCAAAATGAGGATCTACTGTATAAAATCTAATATTATGCAATTTTTAAATTTTCTTTCGTTTGTAAAGTTGTTTATAACTATTTATTTCTTCTACCAAAAAAAATTTATTTATTTATTTTGGAGATTAAGCAAAGATAAAAACTTATTTTCTTTTGAATTCATTTGTTCACATACTAAGCAGAACCACCAGCTAGAAATAATGCTATCGATAGTCATTATTAGGCTTATTTGTATTTAAGTATAGTAAATTATATTAATTTCATGTTTATATTAATTTTCTGTCAATATATAATTCACAAAAGGTCGGGAAATATTTTTTTCTATCTAATTTTTTCTTAAATCTCAAACTAAAATAATTTTATTGGCATAATACATATTAGTCCTAAGTACAAAAGATGAAGAAATACCTACTTTAACAATTTAATCGTTGTGATCGAATGGTCACTTCTCAAGTGTAACATTAAACCGTAATAAGACACTATAAATTGATAAAAAATAAAGCCTAATTTACAAATACCTCAAGCACTCATTGGACTCTTAATTGAATCAGACAATAAGAAATCAACACACTTCCCAAATAGAAGATGTCATCTAATTAGAAAAATAAAAGTACAAAACAGTTAAGGGGTTAAGTACTAAATTCTCTTTTCAAATTATTTTCTTTCGCAATTCTTGTGTTTCGATTAATTATATTATTTGGGGAAGGGGTCTTAAAAATTTCAAAAATCAATCCCAGGAAATCTCCAGATAGAAGCTATTAATTATTAAATTACATTAATGCCATATTTTGATGGAATACAAGAGGGCTATTTTGCTACAGACCTCGTTACTACGACTCGAGTGCATCAAATGACGAAGTCGGTATTTTAGTTGGTATCCTTTCTGGAAACATCCGCGACACATCAGATCCCTTTAATATGCTACTTAATATTTTCTTTACACCAAGCTAATATAGTGAATATTTCATGGAATTATCTTTCGAACCTGAAACTGTTTTTATCAAAATTTAAACCTTGCCACCAGATCATAGTGAACCTTTCTGATACATTAATAAACAATTTTCCAATACAAGGATCATGGAGATTTTTGTATTTTGCTCACATTTGTTTCCATTCTTCACAATACCGATGAATTAATATAAAACACAAAATTCCAACATTTCGTTTGATCGAATTGCATGCGAGTTTTGCCATTCGGGTTAGGCTTTAAAAGTAAAAGCTTATCAAAAGATACCAATCAATTTGCCGTTTACTACTAAACTAAAAGCAAATGAACACTTTTAATAAGATGAAAGGAAATAATAGTTTTTTTTTCCTTCTGTACTGCGTCATCTCAAGTAACTTTTAAAACATTCCACTGAACTTGCTGTATTTTATTGCTTCAGTGACTTGCGGAAGATATGAGGAAAGTATGGAAGTCAAGAAGACAAAGAGTGTGAAAGAGTATTTCACTAATTTAAAAACAAAACTATGACAAGTTGAATATAGAATTAAATCAGGAGAATGCTCTCTCTACGTTTTTCATATTTTCATATACGTAGACAATATACTGTTAAGGGAAATCGTCGAATGAACGCAAGATGAAAGAAGTCCATCGATGCTGTATTCCACAAAAAAAACAAAAAAACAAAGTGTTGGTAGCAAAAATACTGTTAAGATGTACACAAAAAACAAACACACAATACATAGAAAGAAATACTAATGTATTTTGTGGAAACAAACTTTTAGAAAATACAAACTCAAAACACAAATAGACATAAAACAGTAAAGACATTCACAGTGAAGCTAGAAAGCCGCTCTACGTTCAAAGCTCTAAGAGGAGGGGAGGATCTCTCCTCTTATGAGAATTTCGCCTTTCATAGTCTCTTGACATGATATGGAACTTGCTAGAAGGATCGTCAGATCTTGGCTCTTAATAGAAATAGCTCAAAAATTTCTTTATTTTCCAGGATCTTCATTCTTGTTGTAGAATCGCGAGTTCTATTTCTGATCTATCTTTTCAGATGAGATATAGAATATTACAATTCAGCAGTATAACATTCGCTTGATTATCTAGCATGAAAAGTTAGATGCCTGTTCAGATATCGGTCTCATAGTCATATAAAGTTAGAAACAAAATCGAAAAGGGTCTACTTCATAACTCCATTAATCTCAAAATAATGGGTTGTGGATCAAAATGAAATAGACAAAATGACCTTAAAAAAACCTTTTTATTTGAACTTCTGTAATATTTGTAAGCAAAATATTTTAGCTGATTCACTTATATTAGCTTTTTTGAAACTTTCCTGATATTCTTATTTATCATTAATTAATGATTCTTTTTCTTATATTCTTATTATAAAAGCACTGTAAAATATTTCGACTGAAATTGAAATGTAGATGGTCATGATATATAATTACAATTTAAAAAAAAAGATATTGATACTATGTAAAAGAAATGTTCTTTTATTGTTTAACAATAACAATATTATTATACAAAATACATTAAATTTACCAGCCTTTTCTCTGTATTAAAATATATCAGAAATGCAAACATCATTTTAAGAAATTTTAATATTATTTCTATGTTCTAAAAATGAACAGACTAAAAAATCGCAAAAAAAATTTTAACTAGCAAATGATGAATCACTAAATGAGACTATTCTCTTTTTTCCCTCATAAAAAAAAAAAAAAAAAAAAAAAAAAACATTTTTAACTTCACGTTTCTCCATAAAGATGTTTGCATTGTGTCATAGCTATTGAAACTTTTCGAAATTCGAAAAAATACATGAAATTTATCAATGAAATAAACGAAAACTTTTCGCGGATTACTTGCTCCTCGAATTGACATTTTTTTTCAATCTAAGATTCAAATGCATATAACAATAAATTTCACTGATAAGGCTAATTATGTAGAAAAAATAGATCAAACAACGTATTTATATTTAAAAAACAATAGGATCTATACTAAGAAGAAAAGAGCATCTATAGGAAGGAAAATATCACAGACTAAATGCTCTAAACGCCATTCTCAATGCATCCCATGAGAACAAAACAATAGTAAACTTATTTTATATTATACATATTCAATGTATAAAACTTATTTTGAAACATGTTATAATATGAAGCATTTAAAGATGACAAAAATATCATGCTTCTGACTTCACTGCGTTACACTCATATTTGAATATCTTTTAGGTGATAATTTCTTGTATTTATGCATATTTTAAAATCTTAAAAGAGTTATTCATAAAATGTAAACGATGGTCATTACGCGTTTTATACAAAATAAATAAGATCGACTCATCGTTGAATGTGCGTTTAAAAAAAAATGCCCCTCTGGGATAGCCTAAAAAGGCGTCACCTGGCTTTGTCACATCTGGAGAGGGAAATCAGGAAATTTCCCCTCGTGGAAGTCACGCCCCCTTGTCCAACTCTCCTGTTACTATAGCGCCCCTGCCTCCCACTCGCGAAACCACTGAAACCACGATCGTTCCCGATCTTACACACTGTCAACTGATAGTGGAACGCTATTCAATAGACTTGTTATAGAAAGAATGTTGTTCTTGTCATATACTGCTCAAATTTTTTTTAAAGTTATAATGGCTTGCAGATAATTATTTTGATGTTCTCTGAGCTTGTACTAATTGTGCAAACTTCTAAAATAATTGTAAAAAGAATTTAATCCAGCAGTTTTTCAAAAAAGTATTTAATTATCTTATTTTAAATAGTAAACTAAATTTCTGGGGGAGAAAAAAGTTTAATAATTCGACAATTATCAATCTTCTGAACTAGAAGGAGGAAATTAAAGTGACTTTTTCAGATACGTATTTTGATTAATCTACTAAACAGAAGAATTTTTTATTTAATAAGTTATTTTTTTTATAATCTTGAGGACTTTTATATCCCAAGCCAGGCAGCGCCACTCTTACGAACTCAAAATTTAATTAATTAATTACTAACTTATAATGATAAGTCGTGAAAGAATTGAAATAGCACATTACTCATGTATACAAAACTTCAAATTCTTGCACATTAAAAAGTGCAAAAGAAAATCTATTACAACTTCAACTTTACGGATATGAAACAAATCAAGTTAAATAAATATGCTAAAAACTTTTGACCTCGCTATCAGCTCCTTTATTAAATATTCAAAAGTTTCTTCTACAAAAGCCCATTACTAATTTACATTGAATGTTACATTTATGCCTGTTACGCGCTGAAATAAAGTGGCATTATTATGTGTTATTGTGCTCTCAATTGAAATTTAGAAAGCATAATGCTGACTATCTTTTTTAATCAAACAGAACTCATATAGCTTCATATCTACCGTTAATTTACAAAATTTACAAAGCAAATTTTATAGTAGGAGCAAAATACATTAGAAAATTCGTGTCCCTGAAATGGATTCAAATTTTTTGTTTATTTAATTTTTATTTATATCATCATGACGAAATAATGATATTAGTTTTTTAAAAAAACACACACACATTGAAATAGGTACAAATACAAAAATTTATAATTGTTATATTTGTATCTATTATTTATAATTGCTTTTAAGCAAATAGAAAAATAGTAGTTGGTGACAAAATAGGAATGATGAACATAATTAAGTTGTTAAAAATATAGGAAAAAAATTATGTGTACATATATAAAATTATTTTAAATAATTGTCCAGAGTATGTATATATATATATATATAATGTTACCTGTTTTTGAGATATTCATTCTAAAAAGTAAATACACAATAGAAATTATTCATTGTTTCCCATAAAAAACAATAGATGATTGTGACAAAATAATAGATAACGACAATTTTTACCAGAAATCCACTTTTCTTTCTCTTGAAGAAAATCTTACAGAAATTCATTTGAATCAACAGCGCTAATGCTTGTATGCTGGGTTGATATTGATAAATCTGAAAAGAAATCAGAAAGTAAAATTAATCATGCTTATAAGGAAATCTTATCGGAATATATTTAAATAGTGAAAATTATATGATGGGCCACTTGGAATGAAATGACAAATTTCAGAAGAAATCCAAAGGCATAATCAGTATTATTTTTAAGAAAATCGTAGGGAAAGGGAATACGAATCTTGGACGTTATACAATGGATTGCTATGCTGATAATTATTTATCTAATTATGAATTATTGTTAACTTCCATCAGGATATAATAATTCAGATGATATAAAAGTGATAATAGTAATCTCACAATTCCAGTTTCATGTATTTTTCCAATCACTGCCAGTGGATTAAAAAAGTGTGATAAAATCTAATTTATTTATTCCTTATCAACAAAAATGAAATGATGACACGCAAACTTCTAGTAAAGAAGTACATCCTAATTTGAAATAAATTTCGATGAATTGTTTTGATTAATGACATTAAATAAAATTCCAATTTTATTGAATTACGCCAATTTCAAAATTCGCTTTCGGAATTGAGTGATTCTATATAAGAAATTCCTTTAAAAACTCTGAGGGAATAAATCATTCATTATTAATAAAAATATTTTATTATATTCATTTTTGTCAAAAGAATTAATTCATGTAATCATTTTTATCAATAGACTTTATTCATTTAGTTTAAGATTTTATATTTTTCTCAAACATCCATTTATTATTTTAGCAAACAAGCTTTAACAAAAGGAACACTTCATCGCAATTTGAAATTCAGTTTCAATTAAAAATTTTAATTGATGAATTTAAATAAATACATCCGCCACTGAAATTGAAATAAATTTATAAAAGAAACTCTTTACAAAATGAAATCTAATTTATTCATTAAAAAAATTCTGTGATGAAATCTAATTTATTCCTTCATTATCAACAAAGACGATTTCTACATTCGAAACCAATCAAACCACTAAAACTTAATGAAAAAACTCTCTTCTATAAATTTCAAAAAAAAAAAAGAAATTCACTTAATATTATTTGTGCATAAAAATTCATTCGTTACACTTCAAACAAAAATCAAAAATGTCACTCCGCGCCCAATGAAATTAAAGAGGCAATCGAAATCCTTCTCACTCTAGCGGGAAAATAAAAAAGAGGTATCGAAAAAGAAAAATGAGATATCTAAAATTCCCTTTTTCAAATTGACAACACAGTAATGGGGCAAAGCAAAAGAAGAAAGAGGAGATATAAGGGGAAAAAAGCCGCCTTCCACTTCCCTAATAATAAATTGACAACACTTGTGTCACCAAGAAAATTGAGAAGGGACGCCAGTTTTTCAATATTGCCTTTCTCTCTGCCCAAAAGGATGATTCCATTAGAATTATCTGATGTTTATTAATATGCGCTCGAAACGAAGCCTCGTAACATTACATTAGCGAAATCTTTTCTCCGGTAATAAATATTTATGCAATCTCTTCCGTCGCATAAGAAACTGGAAGGAAAAAATACACAATAATCAATAATACAGAAAGAAGGGGTGGAAAAATATTCAAAAAACAGCTTTCTGCGCAACTTCCCTTTTGCAATTCCAGTAATGAAGCAATAAGAGAAAAAGTGGTATAATTCATGAATCTATGGTTTGCGAGTAATTGGACAGGTTTTATAATAATTTATTGTTATGGAATAAATAAATATAGTCTCAAATTTTGTTTTCTTAAAATAAAATAGCCCAGGAAATGTTTGCATTTATGAGAAATATTGAATATGTTGATTTGTGAGGTAAAGAAGGTATTCCGTACGACATTGACCTTCACATGACAAATCTAACTGCGTCTGACATCTTACAGATGTCTTTTGGTTTCTGATCATATATTATTTCAGAAAATGATTACATTTACGAGAAAATTATTAATAGAATTGAAAATTATTGTTGTTAGTGAATAATTAAAACTTATTATGATAAAATTTGTTGTAAAAGTTTTTGGCTAGTATATTAGTTACAGACTTACCAAGATGGATATGCCTTTATCTCACATGCTATGCTCCTGGCAACTAAAAGGCATAACGAACATTATTTTTTTAAGAAAATCAATAAGTCAATCAAGTGAGAAAATCAATTCATGGAGCATCGTTGTCACAGAACAAACCCAGTTGCGTCAAATATCTAATACACGAGATTGATATATTTTGTTTTTTTAAATAAATTATTTTAAAAATTATTATATTTGTAAAAAAGATCAAGTATGTTGATTTTTCAGGTATGCAAGTCAGTCAATGTGACATCACCATCACATGACAAACGTAACTGCGCCTGGCGTCTAATCAATATGCCTGACAACTTTGTTGTTTGATTTCAATATCACAACAAACGTGATTGCAGACTGTTTTGTTGCACTGTAGCGTCATGCAATTTTTCCTTTTACATGATAAGCAATAAAATCAAAAATAAATCTTTTTATAGCTAGCTAATAGTTGGCCACATTTCCTTCAGAATCCTTTAAAATATATCCATAACGGTTTCAGTTCACTAGTCTGCCTTTTCTAATATGTAATTTACGCTCAATAAAAATTCCGCATTTATAAAATAACATATGATTAATGGTCATAAGATAATATAATTAGTTGCTCAACATTAGATTATATGACTGATAGTTCAACATTAGATTACATTCTCAAAGTACAAAAATTTGGTAAATAGATTTGCTGCAATATATTTTCTGTATAAAGATTTTATCTAATAAAAAAATATTAAAAAGGCCATTTAAATGCGATAAGTATTTTTTGATTCTAATTCTAATTCTAATTCAATTCTAATTCAACAGTGTTAATAATGAAATAGAAACGTTTTCTCACATTTTGTAATGTAGTATTGCTTAAATCGTGATATTCGAATTTTTCAAGCTTTTTCTTTAAACTAATTTAAAAAGTTAATTATTTAAAACATGATCTTTGAGAAGTGTATTCAAATTTGTCGATTCTTTATAGGCATTGTATTTAGTAGGATGATATTTGAGATGTTTTTTGTGTAACTAATAAGTTTAAATTTTGAGGGACTTCTTAAATGTTCTTTAAAAAGTTATGAAATTATCTTCAATGGACATTGGCATTTTATCCTCTTCAAAAAATTCTTGGGCTTGAAATTTTTTAACACATTATACATTTCTTTGTGAAACATATGAGAAAAAAATTTTTTTTTCAGTTATTCATTAACGTTTGTTTTTAAAACGTAGCAGCTGTTATTAAAGCGCTATTAATAATAAAATTTTCAAAAATAATAATAACTTTAGTTAAATGAAACATTTACTTTGCTAAAATGAATCTAATTTATATTTAAAATCAGAATTGAATATTATTTGCATTTTAAGAATAATTTTTTTTAGTACTACAAAAAAGATATTTTGTATATATTTTCTTAAAAATGCCTTTTTTTTAAATCGAACCATTTTTGAATTAAAATAATGACAACATAATTTTTATTGTGTAAATGCAGCTTTCATTGTGGCATCTGTATAGCAATTCTGAATAATATTCTTCGAAAAACAGCAGATTATGTCCAAAAGGTAGCTATTGCCTGAAAGAAGTTCAAACGAATAATCTCATAATATTTATTTTATAATGTATCGAAAGAAAAAAGATTGAATTTATTTTACCTATTAGTATGCAGAAAGTGAATGAAGAAATTCTGTTTATTTTCCGATAACAAGGATAATTTATTTTATTTTTAGAATTTTTAAAGAAGAAGTGAATTTAGGTCTGTTTCAGTAACATGTCGACGAAGAAAGCATAACAGCCTAGACGACATAATCGCCAGTTTTGGTCCCAATACAAACACAAAATAATAACATGTTCCTTTCTCTTTTAAAAGTGCTTTTATTAAAAATGAAATGAGAAAATTGTCCTTTGCTTCATGATTGGCATTCTTGTTTTGAACGTCACTGATTCCAGTAGAACTACTTATATGATCTTCTATCATGCAAAACGTAATTCTGTATCTAAAATTAAATTAGTGAAACAAAAACTCAGTATGATATTTAATATAACAGTAGTATTA
Source organism: Argiope aurantia (assembly GCA_026543865.1). Lineage (NCBI taxonomy): Eukaryota > Metazoa > Arthropoda > Arachnida > Araneae > Araneidae > Argiope > Argiope aurantia. Next base: position 286,517 of record JAPMOR010085249.1, read on the forward strand.
TAATAACATAACGTTTACGAGGATGCAATATATTCCTCAAGAGTACAATGAACGATAAAAATGTAAACAATTGACTAAAACTGAAAATTTTTAATTTTTGATTTTTCATAAATAGTTAGATTACATGTAAAGGTTTGCAAAAGAATTATTTTGATCATTTGCTCAATATTAACGTTTTTTTTTTTATCGGTATTAAGATGCCAAGCCCATTTATTTACATTTTGATAGCAGCCGTATTGCACAGTTTCGTTTTCTTTGAAGTGTTGGAGTTTTAAAATACTTCATGCGCATCCAGTTTTTTGCTACAATCCTGAAACTATTCTGTTATGCATGCAAACATGTAATGATATAACTTCGCATGAACAGATCATTAATGAATCGTAGAATCTTTTACTGGAAGCCTCGACCAATGTTACTACAAGTATTAAAAAAAAATTTCAAAAAATGTTAAATGATTCAAGGTTTGAAGTAAAAATAGTACTTTCAATAAAGTTAAGCATGCAAAATATTGTATAGTTCTATTTCTATGCGCATCGATTTGAAGTTTTATAATATTTTAATAATTTTTTTCATTTTTTTAATCAAAAAATTTAATGAATCTACCAAATGAATAAATTTACCAAAAAAAAATCAAACAGTTGAATGAATCTACCAAATGAAGGAATTTACCAAAAAAAGTCAAAAAGTTGAATGAATATACCAAATGAATAAATAAATCAATTTACCAAAAAAATCAGAAAGTTGAATAAATCTACCAAATGAATGAAATGAATAAATGAAGGAATTTACCAAATGAACAAATGAATGAATTTACCCCCAAAATTTTTTTAATTAATTGAAAGTTCAATGAATTTTGATGTAAATTTTTTACAGTAATAGATTGATATAATAAATTTGCCATGAAAATTTCAAAACAATATATCAGAAAATGATAAATTTTGGTTTCAACATCAATTGTACTCTTAACGAAGAATGGATTATCTAAGCCACTGTTCCTCTGACGGGTGGCGCAACTAACGGAGAGATTTGTAATCGAAAGGCAGGGGAAGGAGATGCAAATGCGCGGTGGGAAGGAGATACGATGATGAGAAAATCTTTACTAAATGGAAAGGAGGAGTAAAATGTCTCTCCATTCTCTCCAGGGGTTCTTCCTTCTGCCCATATCGTAATGATTTAAGGAAGGGATAAAAAAATTCCAATGTAACATGCATGTTTCGATTGTACCGAGTCTTTACAATCTGGTGGAATGTGGTTAGTTAATTACTCCATTCATTGCATTGTTTTCAAAAGTATAATTAAATACCAAGCAATTTTGTTAAAGGGAATGAAAAGAATAAAAATCGAAAGGTATTAAAAGTGATTTTAGAGTTGTGTCGTGATTGAAAAACGAATATAAACGGATTATTGCGCGTTGTACTTATTATTTTTATTATTTTGTAATTTGCATATCGTTTTGCTAGCTGCATTTAGAAACTAAGAAGAAAAGTCACGAAATTGAAATATTAAGAAAACAAAGAGGTGTAATGTATGAAAAATTATCTTTATTTCTTTATTCATTGACTGTATTTAACATTAATTGTATACAGATGTCGTCTATAAATCTAATCATTAAAGTTAAAAATAATATAATTTTTTATTAAAAACTAGTAATACCCTCTTCTGTATTTGATATGCGAATAAAGGAATCACCACAAATAACATAAACGAAGAGAAATATGCAAAACAAGATCCTTTTACGAGCGTGTCATGAATAGAAATTCAAAAGGAGAATCATTCCGCTATCAAAGAGTCTGTTGTTAATCTGCTACAGCATCAACGTTGTATCTCCTATAGAATCAATCTGTACATGATCAATTTCCATCCTCCTACTCAAGATAAAAGCAGGGAGAGTGTCATCAAGCGAATGTAGAAACGTTCCGTGAAAGTTTTTAGGACTCTTATATTAATCACATACTTAAATGGCTAAATTATGCCTCGTCACATACATGATAGGAAATAATCGATATTGAATAGATGCTTTCACTTTCAGATATAACACATTCGGTTAAAAATAAATCTTAAAATAACAAGATATTAAACATTTATAGGTACAGGATACTAAAATATTCGGTCAGATTTAAAAGAGTTCTTGATACACAAATCATAGGGAAAAAAACAGAACAGATGAAAAGTGTAGTGATGATATACATTGCATAAATATGCGTTATAAATGAAAACAATAATATGTAATCCGTGTAATTTTATTTGTTCATTTTTGGAACCTCCTAATTGATTGCAATAGTATTTAATTAAATCTCCAATCGAATCAATCAAATTCCTTAAAAACTATATGGGAAATGGATGAACTTTTAATGAACCATTCAGTGATGAAAATTGTTTGCGCATAATTTTTTTTCATTAATCAATCATCCATTGTAATATTAATTCCAGATTAATATCTAATTAAATGGTTATTTTGCTTAATGAACGTTTTATTGATATCAAGAACCCAAAATACTCTTACGCTTTAACCATAAAATTAGTTTAGTTAAGCTTCTTATTAATAGTTTTTATTGACACTGATGATGATTGTATTTTTAGTGAAACAACTCAAAATTACAATCTGCATATTGATTGAAATAGCATGCATTTATTGAAGAGGATGCATGTCGAAAGAAAATTTAACGAAACATGTTCTTAAAGAATATCTGTAGACAAATTCAAATGTTCTCCACTGTTTAAATTTGTTGATTTTGATATTGATTTCTCAAATTAAGGTACCAAAAATTCACCATATTTTTGAATCTAACTGACTTATAATAAAGCACTATTGTGTGCAATTCAAAGATTATGTTAAGGTGATCCTCATAATTTCAAACCGGGATTAGATGCCTAGTATAATATCTGAGTCTTCACAATCTCTCTTTAAACGTTTTTGTTACACAGCATAAAGATATTTGATTCTGTTGGATTTGATATAATAGGTCTCTGTGACTATTTCTCCAATCTATTGGCGTCTTATGTAAACAAGATTCTATCACAGGAAACTATATACACAAAAATAAAGTCTTAAAAATGTAATAATTACAGTGCTTTTGATTTAATATCCACTTCTGTTTCACAGTTTTTAATAACTATACTTAAAAAATGTCTGATAGTTGTAATAAAATTTTAGTTTTTACGTTGTTACTCCCTTGTCCGAATTTCATGCTATCTATCATTAAAGGTGCATGAGTTTGTAAATATCTTTGGATGCTTAATTGTACAGCATCGCGGCATCTGTTCTATTTTAGCTAAAAAAATTGACATTAAGAAATCATCTACAAGGCATGATTTAATTGATGTTGAGAAATATTGCAATGTTAAATTTTTAGTTTCATAATTTATAGGAGAAATTAAAAACATTTTATTTACTGGTTCATATTTTGCATCAACAACAATTCAATTATAAGTTAATTAATAATTTCCATCGTTAAATTTATAAAAATATTCCCCTAAAAGGTAAAAATATCGAAATTTTCCCATTTTTTTTTCTCATTCTAAGTGTAAAAAGGTAAACTGTTTTTGAATGCTGAAAAGACAAAAATATGGGAATATTTTTTTCAATCCTATTTATTTAAAGAATTCTGTTAAATATGTTGTTTATACAACAACAGCATTTCTGGATTGCGAAATTCAATTCCTATTTAAACTCTCATAGAAGTAAAAAGCTTCAAGAATATTTAAGAAAGAAAATACGAAACACTAATATAAAGGCCTAAAGTATTCTAGGTTTTTAATCATATATATTTCACCTCACCTGATATTCTGTTATTGAAATCTTACTCTTCTTTCGAAGTGATAATCTAGCGAGAGCTAAGCAGGAAAGATTATGCTAACACACATATGATAATAAAGATTCTATTTATGCCAACATTTTCTAAATACCAGTATTGAAAATATCTAATTGCAGATTTGATTCAATAGATCACTTGCTTAACAGATTAATTTAATTAAAAATATCATTGACATATTACTACCAAATGAACCTCTTTTCACTTTGGACATATACATATCCGAAAATATTTAAGAGAATACCTTAAATTATAAAATGCCTTACAAGTCAAGTGAAGTAAAGATCTTCTGTTTTTTTTTTAATTACATAAATTTATAATATATAAAATATTTTATGGGTCAAATGAAGACAAGTTTGATTTTCTTAAGAATTGTGGACTTTTTTGAAATCACTAATAAGCTTGTAATAATAAGAATAAAATAAAATTAAAATCCATATGAATATTCATCTAACATATTGATATTTATAAGCTTGGTATTATATAAAATGTGATATACATGAAAGAAAAACCACTCAAAGTTGCCAAAAAATCATTGGATCTAGAGCAAACCATTTGACTTAGAACTTTTAAATTTTTCGGAAGATTACTTCTTGGAAAGTAGGTGTTAATTAAAAAAGGATTTAAAAAATGTTTAGATTTTAAGTTGAAAATTAATTAAAATGAGAGTATTATTCCTCATGAGAATATCACTGTGCAAATCCTGTTTTTTTTAATTATTATTATTATTCTACTCTAAAATTCAAAATGTCAGCTTTTCAATGGTGCTGACTTCATTTCTGGATTATTTTAATCTCACTTTAACAGAATATCAAAAATATTTTAAGTGAATTTTACAATACTTTCACTTTTAGTAACTGTATCTATATATTTCTGTACATTACTACGGTATTAAATACATTGATTATGTGCATGTTATTGCTGCTATAATTAAAAATAATTTTTCAATAATATAAGGAATCGTTTTAAAAATATTATTATATTACGAAGCATCATACTGAAAATTACAAGTTTAAATCGCCATTAATTTTTTATGGAATATTTAAGCATTCGAAAAATTTCAGAAAGAATTTAAATCAAGCAGATATGGATTTTTTTTTTCAAAAAATATATATCTTAATAATTTGACCAAATTTTTTCTCTAACATGAAAAAATTTCTTTTTCAATACTATTGTCTTTAATAGGTATTTTAGGGCATTTTTTCATTAATCTTTGCCGATTTTGACAAGATAATGATTATTAATTTTCCAAAATTATCAGAAACTGAGTACAATATACATTTAAAAAAATCCGAGTTTTGACATTTTTCCTAGCTCATTTTCGACTACATTATTTGGAAATCATTTTCTTCTCTTCCTCACTGCTTTTGCACTTGAAATATGCTCCAAAAAGGAAATCTTAACGACGATGAAAAAATCTGGATAGCATTAGGCAAAAAGGATTGTGCGTATTCCAAAAATATCTTTATGAATATGTAACTCTCAAACACACCCTATCCGTTCCAATAGACGGCGGAAAAGAGAGAGAAGGGGAAAGAAAGAGCCAGACGAAAAGATTTTTCAATGACACCGCACCGCTCTAAATCCTACACCCTTTCATTCTGAAGGTCCGTGTATCGGACTTGAGGAAAAACCGCAGGTGGATAGGCTGGAGAAGGGGTGCACGCTAGATGGAGTGAAGGGGAGGGGGGCGAGGGATATTCCAAATCCGAACCATGCTCCGGAATGGGTCATCTCTCGCGAAAGCCACACGATGATGATGATGATGACGATGGCGGGAAAAGTAGCGATTGAGTGGCAGACGAGTCGGCCAATGGGCGGCCGCATAGCTGTGTTCTCGCAGGCCCCGCCCTAGGAATTGCGCAGCTGGAGTGAGACGGGGAATCTCCCGGTAACATTAGCCCTCCGCGAACATGGAGATTTTTCTCATTTCAATGATGGATCTCTTCCTCCAGCCCCAATATCGTCCCTGGCTGCCTCCTCAACCCCCTCAACCCCACCCAGCGCACGCTTTGCATACAGAAGCCGACTTGCAGCTGTTACGGAGAACTCGCGCGCCCGACGCTCATTTTCTTTTCAAGCCCCAGGGGTGCAGGGGCTGCTAAATCGACATTAGCCCTTCGAACGCCCTCGTGGTGACGCCCCTACCCCCCAACCCCAACCTTTTTCACCATAACCTTATTCCTATCTCCTACTTTTTTTCCCTCCTATTTGTGTCGCTTTTTTTATTGTTCTGCTTTGTTCTGCTTCTCTGTTCCCCGACCTGTGGTAACGCTGCGCCGCAGATGAGATATATGAGCGTCTCATTATATCTCTAAACTAAGTCTTCATATTGTGACAGCCTGGCTAAACGCATCGCTCCTGCTGCGAGTCGAAATAGACGCATTTACTTTGATCCCTCGCCTATTAATATAACGCTTGCTTTTTTTTTATGTCCATGTGTGTGCCTCTCTTCTTGGCTTTAAGCGTAAAAAATTGGGGAGGAGTCGTTTTTTTCCCAATTGCTTACTCTCCTTCGGTTCCAGTTCGTTGAATTAATTGGCCAATGCGCAGATTTATTTTATGTTGGGAGATGACTGGGTTATTATGCTAAGGAAGGTTCAAATATTAAGTTAAAGATTCATGGAGTTTGGGGGGGGGGGGTGACGGCCGTGCTAGACAAGGAAAATTCTAAATATTTAAAATAAAATGTAGCTCGTGATAAATTTTAGGAAATATGTCATGAGTTGGTTTTGCGTCTAGCTCACAAATTATTCAGCTCTTACGAATGTTTTTAGGAGCTAAATATTATATTTATGCACATTTTCTTACTAACAGAAGACATTGTCTTTATTTTTCTTGCACAGTCAAATGCCTATAATAAAAATACAAGTTTAACAGCAATTGGAATGGTGAATCATTGTTTCTTGTAATTCTTTTTAAACATTCTTTAGCATAATGTAATTAATTTAAAATTTAATTTTAATATAAATTATTTTTAAACTTTATAGATTGTAATCAGTGTCAGAATATTTTGTAAATACTTAGAAAACTATTTGATTTCATAGAACTTTTTCTCTCAATTTGTGTTCTTATTTAGTTAAATCAGATTTTAGCAGAATTTAAACTTTTGAAATAAAATCAGCTTACTTTTTCCAACTTTCTAAGAATCTTACATTCCAATAGTATTCATTTTCTTCTTTGTGTTTGTTTAAGTAAAAAAATTTTATGAAATATAATTAAATGATACAGCTAATTTCATTAAAAAAAGTAGTCACATTTGTTAACTGCAATATAAAATACAAGAATGTCACTTCACTGCATCAACGAAATTCATCCACATTTATGCAAAATAGGCATGGAAAATTTCGACAAAATTGTGTGTATGGTCCAGCACAGCCGTGGAGACCATTTCCTCTATGTGTTATTCCATACATAACCCAATCCTGTGTAGGGTTACAGTATTTCGTACTGTAACCCTATCCTATACTTTACGATTCAATAAAATTTTAACAATTTAAAGGAAAAACTGTGTATTTTATTTATTTCAAATCTTTCGTTAATACGTTGTTCTATCGTGTAACGCTCCGTTTTTACTAATGCTAAGCTTTCCGCTGTCAAATTGGATTTTTTAATAGGATTGCCAACACCTTACTGCACGAATGGTGGAAAATTCAAGTTTTGCGTTAATTTTAAGACACCCTTTACAAAAAAAAATGGTCCTTTAAAAAATTAACAACAATATAAAAAATATGTCATAATTTGTCTAACAAATAATAAACAGAACTCGAAGCCGTTATAAAATAATTTACTTACTCTATGTTTCAGAAAGCATGCTTAATACTTAGACTAAATATAAAAATATTTTATACTTAACATAATTTTAAAAGACCTTGTTTTTAATTAAGAAAATGAAATGAATTGTTTGTTGATGAAATTTCGTGATCGTTAGTTAATAATTAATTTAATGAAATACCGCTACGATATTTCAGATATTTATAGCGTTGTATAGTAATTTATGATATATAATTAAAAAAATATCTCAAAATAAATTTCACTTTGGTCTTTTAACAACTACGTTAAACAATAATTTTAAAAAAATGATTTTTAACTGCCCATTTAGTTTAACATATATTTTCTTTATCGCCTTCATAGCAACATAAAGTTCAAACATTTCCCCTCTTGTACTTTTTGGAAAATACATTGTTTTCTGATAATATATTTGAAACAATTCTTAAAATTTTCTGTAGACAAGAATCTCGCTGTTTCTTTTTTACGCTTTTCTTGGTAAATTAAAGTGCGAGATAAAAAAAAAATCCGACAATAAATTCATATTTAGGAATGAGATATTTTATAATTTACATTTAACATAAGCAAGAGGATAAAGGATTTTCTCTAATCTTTTTTATGGCAAAATGGAAGAGAGAAAAAAATAGAGAAAAAAATGAATCTCAAAATTATACTATCAAATGTTTTTAGTTTGAGTATCTAAATCAAAATCCAATTATCAGATTGAAGGATCATTTTCTTTATTTGAAAATTCCTAAAGTAAAAATTAAATAATTTTGAATTATAATTTAAAACTTGATTAAAATTTTTCAATCTTAAAATATCCATTTATTTATAAAATATTAAAGAAACACTGTAACTGCAGAAACTTTTTGAAATGTGAACTGTTTAAGTAAACACTATATGTTTTTACCAAGTGCTGTGTCTTTTTTGTTTTATTTTGAAGGGAAGTACAATACTCACACTCAAAATCAAGATATCCCCCCCGAATAAAATCATTAAATAAAAAAAATTTACTTATAAAGCGGAATTAAAGTAGGTTTTATTATAAAATATATAATATTAAATTTTAATTCTAAATTTTGTTATATCATATAAATTTAATTTCGTACGAAATTTTTAAAATTAAATAACTGAAGATTACAATATTTTTAACTAGTGTCCAATGCATCTTGGAACGAATCTTAATTACTCATTTCAAATGCAGAAATCGAACTAATTGAATGAAACCAAATTGCTCATTTAAATATTCAGTTTTCAAGAATGAGTTTCAGATTAACAAAGAACAAAGTTAAGCAGATTTTTAAAAAAAAAATATTAATTCAGTTTCATTCGTTATATCTATATAGCTTAACAATCGAGATTTTTTTTTTTTTTTTTTTCGAAATTTTTTTTAAAATATATAATTTTTTTAAAGATATAGTTTTGTAAAATGCTTTAGTTTTTCGCTTTCTTAATTTGAATAATTTTTGAATCACTTAATTCAAACTAAAAAAGTACTTTTAATGAGCATCGGAGTTTTCCACGCTTTCCGAAATCTAATTTCTGCAATTTTAACTGTCCAACGTTAAGCTGCAAGACAACGTGGGAAACAAGGTACATAAATGTTGTTTAAATACAAGTGTTTAAAATAAATGTTTCCTCAGCTCGATTTAAGGAAAATCTCCTTTTGATGCTGTATGAGCTCTCATTGTGTTCACTCAACTTTTATCCTGTTTTCTATCTTGATTTGCAGCTCGTATATTTAACATAAAATTTTTCATTAATTCTAAGAATAGAAGCTTCTGCTTAATCAGGAAGAAGAAAAAGAAGAGAACTGTGATTTCAAATTAATTCCTCGCCTTATCATTTATCAAAAATTTGTGTTACATTTATTTATGTTATTAATACGAAAATATAGGGAGAAGATCTCTAAAAAAACGATCTCGCATGCTCTCTAGAAACCTAAACCCTGTCCCTCTGCTTAAAATTACAGATTTTGGGCAAGCCACGAAAATTACCAATATAAAAAAAAAACATTTCCAGAAAATAAACATGCAAATGAAAGTAACATGCTTCCATAAATAAGACTTGTCTATTTCGTAATATAGTAAAGAAAATTTAATATGTATTTTAGACATTTTTTTTCTTCTATTGAAATTAAAATTTGACACAGAATTACAGCTTTGGTAATAAGATCACATACCAAATTTCATTGATTTAAAACATTGGATTCTTTAATCAACGTGATTGCGTGCTTGAGAATGCTGAGACAAATGGCCAAATATTTGATGAATTTCATTGAAATTTGATAAGGATATATGCTTTTGATGCCAAAATTGTGCACCAAATTTTATCTATTTAATTATTTTTGTTTTGTAATTATTGTGTGCACTTTTTCTCGGACAGACAGATTTTCTCAGTAAAGATTTCGTTTAAAGTTTGAAGAAAAGTTACAAAATTAATGTCAAGACAACATAAAAATTTCATCCGACTAATTCAAAGCAATTTTTAAACGCCACATAGTCAAATCCAGAAATTTGATTATAGGACTAAGAAAGTCTAAAATGTGGGGATCCATCAAAATCTCGAGTTCGAATTGGTTTGGCAATCACAGTACTTACTTTTTGTATAGTTCTTAAGCATGAATTTAAAAAGGATATATTGACAGCTATATTTTAAAATAGTTTAAATAAAACTGCGAAGCTCAAATATAAATTTATAATGTAATTTTCTTATGTAACTAATATAAAGTAAAGATTTTTTTTTTTTTTTTGCTCTATCAGAAATAACAAAACGGTTTCATACTTGGAAATCTTTTCATTTAATTGGTGCATAAACGTTTCCATATATAACGCGTAATTGTCTACGAATTGCTTGCATTTATTTCTTCACAAACTCATTTCGAAGCAAATAGTCTTTCAGAGCTTTTAGACGGGAACTCCTTAAACTAATGATGAAAGCATTTATATAATTAGTCACGCATAAAAACTTATCTCTAACTGCTCCTAACTGCTCGTGCGCAAACTTTAAACAGTTGTTAAATACCGATTCATCGAATGTTCGTCACATCTTTTGAGCGTTCTAAGTGCCATTATGCTTGAAAGAAGCCGCAGCAACAAAAACTCATCAGTTCCCTCAGACTATTAACTAAGTAGTTCTTCCGATAACGTTCACCATCCAATGTTGTTCAAGCAAAATCAGCAAAAATGCGCTTTTAGGATGTTGGGGGAGGGGGCGCGTCCGCTTGTTTATCATCTTTCAGCATCTTTATGACGTCATAAAGCCTCACTATATAAACATTATGAGATACTCCAAAACACTCTTTCGGCGATCTTTAATTATTAATTAATTTCATGTTCCTCTTATGGCCTGCATAAATTGGCTCTTGCCCGCTTCGCTAACGATCCGTTCTGCTGTAATTAAATCACACCCCCACCCCCGATACGCTTCTCGCCAAAAAGTTCTCAAAATCGATGGATATCAAAAGGAAAAGTTCAGAGGCGCCGCGCTTGGCTGTTTATCGCTAGTTTGAGAAACGATGTTAATTTTGGGTTTTGGTGCTTAATATTGATTTCCAAAAGATAAGTCTAGCCTGAGTAGATAAATTATTTCCTCGATCTCCCAGATTACTACATTTAGAATGGAGATATATGTATACATGTAAAGAAATTAGGAAGTTTCTTCTTCAGTAAATGAATCACCCAGTTAAAAAGTGCTAGGCAAAAATGAAATCGTAGCTTAACCCTTTAATTATTTTGATTTTTCGACTATCTATTTAGTTGACATGCTTACGGGAGCGTGTTGCCTTTCTGTTTCAGTTAGAAATTCCTTCAATACTTGGTATTTGTGGATTATATGTGATTTTACATAGTATTTAATTGATTCAATTTAGGTTCATAAGTTTGGAAATCTATAATTCAATGTTTATGTGACTCAAGAGTACGAAGGTTAAAGGAGTGAACAATTTGATCAAACCAATAGTTATTTTGTTATTACTGAAGGAGATGATGTTCAAAATTGTTAGTTTTTTACCAACTATTTGAATGTTTTAAAGTGTTTGGATTTCTATTATTGTGGAACGAGAATCTAAAGAAATATTGAGAATTTCTTGAGATTTTCTGAAAGTGCCCTTGGTTTAACAGAAAGATAAGTGTACGGGAAGATGAGGAGAAATGTCAGGGATTCACCACTTTGTAACTGAGGGCTAAATGCCTTAAAGAGGATATCAGTTTGGTGAATCGGTCAATGTTATGGATGGGTTATGCTAAAGACAGTAGTTGGCCACAACAAATCTGTCGATACTGCTTCATTCAGAGGTGGCAGGGTGGTCGACTGCACACAAGAAGTTATTTTGTTACTTTTCTAATATTGTATTTAAAAGTTGAATAACTTCTGGTGAACTGAAAAAATATAGATAAATTCAAAGCACTTTAGGGCATTCGATTAACAATGCAATGCAGATAATTGTCCTGAAGCAGTTTTTTTAATTTGTCTGTTTTTAAATTGAAAAAAAAATCTAAATAAATTTGTTGATAAAATATCTGTAAAACATTTCATAGTCCTGTCGTTCTTCTTACAAACAAATATATTACTAATTTATTGTTACAAATTACATATTTTTTGCTTTATTCACGATTTCAAACGAAACATTTTGAGAACAACACGATTGAGGCAAGACAAAACGATTGAGCAAAAACGGAAGAGGCAAGTAAGGAGCATATCAAAAACAATACTTTAAAGTAATAAAATATACAAAGGATTTGCTGACTGTGACAACATGCTCTACTGCTATTGTTATATATACAGTTAGGTTGTAGTTCTACTGTAACTTTGTATTTCATTAAATTTTAAGTTGTATATTTCATTTGTTGTACGTGTTTCCTTTTACTGAATTCACAAATTAAAAAACTACTTGTACATTCTCCCCTTTTTAATTTTCGCAGTCTGTATAATCTTTGAAAAATAGTTTGTTTCGGATTTTCTAGCTTACTCTAATTTGAAAATCACTCTCGGGGATCTTAAAAGTTTGTCACATTTCTGTCACATAATGTAAAATTCCTGTTATGCTAATAAAATAAAATTGTTTCTTTTGACGCTCTACATCTAGACTATTGACGCAAAACTACTAAATTTGGCACCACACATATAGTTTGGGGGGGATAGAATAGATAACTTGGAAGAATATTCTGAAATTAGAATTAGTAACAATTTGTTAAAATTTCCAAAATTTATATTTATAATGTTATTTAGAACCTCTCCGGAAATTGTGGATATTTCAGGTAAGTGGAGCTAATGTAATTGTTCTTCGTGTGTAATTAAGATTATGGGAACGGAATATTACTTTCACGTACACTCATGCCAAAAATTAAGATCACAAACATATTTTTTCAAAATAATTCTAAATTGCTACCAATAAAATTAATAGAACTTGTATTTCACACATTTTGAAGAAAGGGAAGCACAATTTCAACCTTCGGTTTATGAAAAGAAGTCGTTCAGCGTTAGTTTTTGCAAAGCTATTAAAATTAGACTATTTAAAAATCTGGGAATTTTGCCTGCAGTTTTGTGAATATTTGCAATAAAATAAACAAGTGAGAATGAGTTCTCAAAATCATTTAGATGATTCCTTGAGATGAAAAGCCGCTTGCAGGCTTGAAGCTGGCCCATCTCAAGCTGAAGTGGTTCGATGATTACAGGGGGCACCGTAAGTGATATCCAGATTGTGGAATCAATTGCAAACAAGTAATACTGTCCCTAGAAAGGATGGTCATGGCCGCCACAAGGAAGCGATCCCTGCACAGGATTGCTACTTGGCATTAAGCTCACGATGACATAGGATAACAGCAGTTCTTCAGCTTGCTAGTGACCTTAATGCTGCATCTGGAATAAAACTTTTCGTTCAAACAATATATAGACGTCTAACAGAGAAGGCATCCAACAGCAAAATCCGATTTTTGTGAAACCGAACAAATCAATCTTGGATACAACAAGAATGGGGATGTATTCTTTTCAGTGAAGAGTCAATATTCCCCACATATAGTGATTCTCGACGAATCTTCATATGAAGTGAACAAGGAACTCGTACCATCCTTTCTACATAAAAGAAAACGATAGATTTGATGGCAAAGGGATCCTAGTCTGGTGCGGCAGGATGTTCTTCAGTCCCACACCACTTCGATGCGGGTACTTTCACCGCACATTGCTATATAGATGAGGTCCTTAAAATCTATGTGAGCTTGTCCCAGGGTGCTATTGGCTCAGACTTCATATTTTTGAACGATAATGCGCGGCCATATACAATTCAGATTGTTGACGATTTTCATGAAGAAGCGAATATTCTCCACACTGATTGGCCCTCGAGGTCTCCGGACCACAATCTTATTGAACATTGCATTGATTGGATGGTCTGGGAAGAGGTGTTGCACAAAGTAACAACCTTCAGGAGTTAGAAACTACGCTTTTGGAAGAATGAACTTTGTTGCAACAAGCATTTATTGGCACCCTCTTAAACAGTAATGTGATCTCATTGTGAGGGTTCTGTAGTAGCAGAGCACGGTGGTCACACTCTATATTAGGCAGACTTTTCCTGGAATAAGTGCTTTATCTTGGATTCATTATTTAACACTTTTTTATATACCTTAGTTCTTAATTCAAAATTAAAATCTTTTCCATATTGATTCATTCTCCCATTATAATAGGTCTCTGCGCCAAATTTCGTAGCAACATAGTGAATGGATCATCAGATTTCAAAGATTTTATGTTTGTGACCTTAATTTGGACATGATTGCAGCTTGTAGTTCTTAATTATCTCCAGAGTGAAAACTTGAATTAATTCCTATAAATGTGCATATTATTTCAAAAGAGATACCCTTGCCCTGTCAGAGATCTCTAGTAATATAAATGACTCTCATCGTGGCACAAGCACTCAGGCACAAGCTATATTTAATTCTTAATGGCCATAGCCGGCCAAGATAAAATTCTTCCCTTAAGAAGTATATTCCTTCATCGATATTAGAGTAGCAAGTCGCAATCCTACAGCGGAAATGAAAACCAATCACAGTATCGGAGACTTTTCATATCCATTTTTGGAATGATCTCCAGTGGAAAAATATACGTAGGGACATATAAAAGAAAAATATTTCCAACCATGTTACAGTTACTAATTCGATGCTAAAATCCATTCAAGTGGCTAGAACTGAAGAACAAAATAGCTAATAAAAAATATTCTAGAAGCTAGTCTGAAAAGATCCCATGGGGTTCAAGATTTTTGTATTAAAGTCACTTTTTGAAGGGATATATCTTGAAGCTGAAATTTGCACTTACTAAACTACTGGTGGCTACTCGGCAAGAAAAATCATTTTACGCCCCGGACGACAATTGTGTTCACTATATTATACCAGTCGACTATATTTTGTATAATACTAGTTGATAGCACAGCCAAATTATAAAACACACAAATTCTATTTCTTCAATCAAGTATTATCTAGGTCCATTACATGCGAGCACTGTTTCATATAATAATTCTAATATTCTTGCACATGTTTTTTCCCCTTTAACTCAACATTTAGTGTTATTGAATTTTTCACAGTTTTTCACAATCATGATTTTTCACGGGATTTTATATGCCATGTTTAATTTTAAATGGCGCATAAAATCTTATATGGTATCAAATCTAATCGTTATTTATATTTTTCTGAAGAATTCCTTTATGTTATACATGACATGTGAAAAACACAAAAATAAGTGTAAAGATTAATAAATGCTAACAAAAAAAATGGCTTTATTTGTTTTCAATTCTTTTCCACTTAAATCAAAAGATACATTGAAAAAATTAATTTGTTTTTACAGTTCATTAAAAAGTAATTATTAAGAATTTTGAGAGTACAGCAAAACAGCCAGGATGATAACTAGAATATAAGTTCAGTAAGTATAAAAACTGTGAATTGTTTTGTAGGCTTTCCTTTAATGTATCCTGAATTAATTCCCTGCTAGTAAGATTCTCACATCTAATACTTGCGTAGTGATTAAGTTGTTCTTTAGGTTAATTTTTACAGATGAAAATATCCTTGACATTCTATTGATTCTTTTTACTTTCCTAAGTCTATTCAGCTTTTCTATTTCAAAACAATCATAACAAATACGATCAATCCCCTCAAAATAATTATTCTTATCTCTCGTTGCGAGAAATTCATTGCTAAAGCATCTGTCAGTTTTTAGTTACTTGCGCTTATTGATACAGCCAGATAATAGAAAACCTGACCATAGCCCTCTCATGAAAATTTCTCAACTGTGCTAAGAATACACTAAACCTCAAATGAGTCATTTTGCTATTAATATTTTTTAAATCTGACCTTGAGCCTTGGAAAGCTGTCGGTTGTGTGCAGTGACATAGTGAGAATTGTAGGGGTCTGGTGCATAATATGTTTTCTATTCTCAGTCATCATCAGTGGTTTAGTAAATATAGATCTCATTCAGAATATGGCATTACTTTTTCGCACTTTTATGAAATTTCATGTAAAAAAAAATAATAAAATTCACTGATGTTTTGTGTCGCTTATGCCCCAAAAGTTCCCAAAGAATCTATATCCCTCTTGTTCCTCCTGTCGCTATGCCACTGATTCAGTGATTGTTTCCTTCAAGATCTTCTATATCTGTGGAAGTACAGGATTGTCTAATCTCTTAGATACTTATATTGGCTTAGTGTGTAACTTTTTGGAAGATTTTACCTTTTTCTCATAGTTGACAATAAATCACTACGCAAAAATGAAAGATCCATTTTCATTAGCCTTAGTGCATCTTCATCCTAGTAGTGAATTCAACTTTTCAAAACTTTTGTTTCTTCAGATTATTAAATTACCATGCATTCAATATTTATATATAATAATTTTTTTAAAAACAATTTTCAATCTAACTGTTAAATAAGCGGGAATAAGATTTTGTCCCAAATAATTGAAAAAGTATAAAAAACGAGAAAATATAAGAAAAAAAATCAGTTTTCTCAAGTTACATAACTTAAAATATCACTTCTTTCAACTTCAAATTATAATTCCTATTAAAAGACCAAAAAAGAAGTAATCTTATTTTTACATGGTTTTTTATAGCCTGTTTCAATATGAAAAAATTATTCAAGAAATGAAAATTAATATTATAGAATTTTATCAGATAAAACTCCATTGTATACATTAATACAATATGAATTTTTGCCAATCTTAACATTGCTTTGCGGCACCTAATACTGATAATATACAATTTATAATCAAATTGATAAAAGAAAGCCTAGAATAATAAATATAGTTTTAGCAAAATATTCAAATAAAGCTTTGCTTTTTAAATGTTCGTTAACTACCCAACCTAATGAAGTGGGAATGCCAACCGGATAACAAAATAGTCCGATTGGCGAAAGTTTTAGAAATATTCGCTTCCTACTTCACTAATACTGTTAAAAACATGCACTTTAGACCTAAATAAGCTCTAATTGTATTTTTTTGTATCTCTTTCTTTATGCTAGTACTTCATAATAGATGTTCACTCTAATCTACGTCCATCAGTTAATTTCCAAACGGCTATATATGACAAACATATAATTCGGAAACTGCTTTTGACGATATTCAAAATATCATAATTCGGTCAATCTTGGTCGAAGAAAAAGTTTTGAAATGTTATTATGTCAAAACTGTTCTGCTAAATATGAATAATAAAAATGCTAACAGTATTAAATTTTATAATTTTTGAGAATGCATTTGTTGATCCAAACAGTATAAAAAGTAATTTTTTTTTATTGTACATCATTCAGAGTATTTTTCCTGCTGGAAGTATATGCCTATCTCTGACGGTTTAGAAATTAGCAATTAGGTCGCAATCAGGCTGTTACCCTGTATTTTGTAAACTATACCAGCTGGCGACAGCTGATCCACCGGAAATATTATTAGATATCAATTAAATCGTTTAGATATAACTTCATGTGAGGGATTCCTTCAAACTGTCAAATATTAAAGTCGCTATATTTTAATTGTCTTTCACATGTTCTGTTTGAGTATTTCAATGTAAACAAAACTCATGACATAACAGTGCTATTAAAAACCTAAATGCGCGGTTCATCTATTTTCTAAATTCTGCAACATTATAACTCTTCTTTATTTTTCGTCTTGTTAACGAAATAGATGCAAACAAAATCTTTCTTCCACAACTTTAAACAATAGAAGAAATAATTTGATGTAAAAATGAAATTTCAGGTTTGAATTTCAGGATAATAATGTAATCTATGGTTATAAATTAGGCAAAAAAAATTAAAGTTGCCAAAATTCGGAAAAAATTTGCACAATCATTAAATTGATATCGATAAAAAATATTTCTTTAAATTCTGAAGCGATGCAAAATTGATTTTTGTGTAGTTTTGGTAGTTATCGCTGAGAAACGGTATAACTTAGATAATTTTTTAAGTAATTAGAATTTTTTAAAAGTCACTCCGAAATGTAAATTCCTATTCTCAAAAGTATATATGTGCCAAAGTTGGTAGTTACAGGTCAACCGGTCGTCTATAGATTATCAGCACACGCATCCATCTTTACTATGTATACAGATTGATGATATAGGTACATTACTAAAAAGTCCGATAAAAATATGTATTCCTAACCTCAGAGTTTTGTACATATTTGAAAATGAATTTTATAATTACTCAATTGCAGGAAACCTAAAAGAATTAACATAAACATTTTAAAACAGATAGACATTTTAAAATAACCATAATCTTAGCACAAAGTGTAGATTTAGCTCTTCAAAAATTATTCAAACTTGTACTTAATTTTTTCGATTGAAAGATGATTGGATTATGATTGAAAGATGATTGGATTTTGAATGTAAACCTAAAATAAAAGAACAAAAATTGACATTTCCATCAAATTTCCATTAATTCAATTGTTCCATCAAATTTCCATTGTTGATTGTAGCAAATATTCGGTCACAAGGACAGAATAAATTAAATATTTTCTCATTTTATTGCGAAAAGTTATTTTTCAAATTAATCTTGATAATACAGAAGCCAAATAGTCAAAAATTTACATTATTGTATTTGAGCGATAATCATCTTTGCAATCAGAAATTCTGATTTTCATATTTCTAATATTTCTATGCGGGCTTTATTTAAAAAACAAATAACTATAAAAATCGGAAAATTCCCACAAAGCTCTATGAAAATTGAAACTATTCGATTTACTGATGCTAAGTATTTCTGCACAGAATTCTTATTTTTTAACTAACCGCTTTTGGCGACAGATTGGTTCCAACTATTTTATGTAATTTGGCCTCTTGACAGCTTTTTCAGCAATATATATCTAAGCTTCAAAGCTTTTATAAGGTTTAAGCTTACTTAAGCTTTAAGTTTTCGATTGTCACTTAACTCATACTATTATAGAACCTTTATGCCGTTCTTTCCATTGTAGTATTAATTCTCCAATATTTTGTTAGCTCCATTGAAATTGAATTTTAAACTGAAACAGAAGCTATGAAACTTCAATTAATACAAAAACATTTTTTGCCGATGTCAATCAAGCTTATAAAAAAATAAGAGTGCAGAAAACAGAATCATTCGGCATTGAAGTCTTATGTGCTCTACAGAAGAATTTTCACAATATATGTAGTATCTCGAAGATTATTTAATAAAAATTTCTCTGATTCACCCTAAATTTCAAGTGCAGTTTTACTTTTTTAAAAATTTAATGAAATAAATAATAATATTTTATTTTGTCAATAATTAAATGTTTGTTTAAAAAAAGTTATGAAATCTAAATTTTTAACAATCTTTTAGTCCCATGAATCATTTCCGTAACCTATTCTTAACATTCTAATTTTTAAATCATAAACCGTTTCAGTTATCCACTACTAAATCTACCCAAGTTATGAAGCTTTTGATATCAAAATTTAGAACAAATAAACAGAATCGAATAAAATATATTTATTACTTTTGATGAATCAGCCTTGGAGAAAATCCAGGCGCTGACTGGCGTATTTTCTTCAAAATCGTCAATGGAGGGATTTAAAATCGCGGACTTTTAAAAAAATATTTATTATCAAATGTTCATAATTCAATCGCTTTTAGTCGCAATAGGATAGATCTTTCTTTTTCTTTAAACTGCCAGTGTCTCAAGAATATTTATTAAATCTTATTTACTTCGCGCAGATTATTTTTTCTGTCATGAGAATAATAGGAGTGTTAATGTTAGAAATTAGGTATTAAGATCCGATTTGAGTAGACACCCTGTATATATGTATATGTACAGAAAACATTTTTGCTTGAGCACTACAGAATTATTGAATAAATAATATATATAATTTAAAAGTTTGTAAAAATCTTTTCCTTGAACTTATTTTTCTAGAAAATATAATTTTTTAAATCTTTATTTCATTTTTTACAGACATGTGATGAAAAATACACATTGCTGAGTTTAGTTTGCAGTAAGAGGTAACTTAAATAGTTTAATATGAGTATTTGTCAAATTGACGGCAGCACGATGATAAAAACTTTTTTCCCCAAGCATGTGTAGCATACCAGCGTATGTTGTATGAAATAAATTGGTGGAAAATATGCTTAAAATATTTTCTAATTAATTAAAAATAGAGATTTTATATGTTAAAATATTAGTATTAATGAAAAGATAAAATTGAATTTCTGTTATTGCAAAAATTGAACAGAACTGTACTGAAATATTTTTGATGTTATCGCGGAAAAATATTTTTCTTGGTTTTAAATCAATTAAATTTTTAATTAAATTTCGAAAAATCGCACTGAGATTAACATTTTTACTGGTTGGAGTATGTAATCTGTGCCAAGTTTGGCAGTTCTAATGATCAGCCTACAGAGTGACAACACATACACACATGTTCATCTTTATTGTAAGTAAGTGTTGGTTCTATAGCTAAAAAATACGGTAGTGTCTCGTAAATTTTATTCACACGGAAAACTAAAACGAAGAAAAAAATGAAAAATTTAAGAATAGTTTTTATCTTTTTACTCTTTCTTCTTCTCAGCGTAAATTTGGCTACAATTCAAATTTTGTCTAAAAAAAAGTTACTTTTAAGTTTTCCGTTGATCCCAAGAATTGATTCATTGTAAACAAAAAGTCATTAAAAGGCCGCAGGACTTAATCAAAAATGTATCATTCATCCTGAATTTTAGAGAAAATTTATACATTTTGTTATTTTGAAAGTATGCATTTAAGTGAATTCAAATTTCTAACTTCCCCGCCTTTAAAAAATTGTTTCTGAATTCATTAACATTTAAAATGAAAAAACACAAATAAACATAATATTAAATATATTTCCCACAATTTAAAAGAAATTATAGACTTTTACATTAAAATTCAATGATATTGTAATCCTCGAAATCTTTAAACGCTTTGTTAAAGTTTAAAATTATTATGCATATATTTCATGTTGTTTTTAATTTTGCATTCCCTCCCCCTTTTAAATTGTAATTAAAGCATATTGTCTTTGGAAACAAAAGTTAGTGCTCATATACAAATTTCAGTTTATCTGAGATGCAGTGAAAGAATTGTATGGATGTGTTGGTTTTAACAATAATTTAATATAGTTGTCGGAACCGTTGTATCAATAAACTCTTAAATTTTGTTAAAGTATATACATTACACATCGTTAAAATATAAACTATATTCTGACTTTACTTTCTATTTCAAGAATTTTTTTCCTTAAGTATTAATTTTCTTATTTTGGGCCTTATTTTATGATTTAGAAAAATGATTGTTGAAAAGATATTCTTATTATTTATTCTTTCTTAGCTACAAACCCCAATTTCATCTTCTGTGTTCCTGACTTTTGATCAAAAAAACTCGAGATATTTAAAAAAATAAATTTATTCCAAATGTAAATACCTACACGACTATAGCATTGTTCTAACATAAATGTTATTTTTAAATATTTCTATGCTCCTGTTTCTAGATACTTCGATAGTAGTATTTTCTTAATCAATTCAAACCACAGTATTAAAGATAAACGAAGCATATTTGTATACAATAGCATTTTACTTCCAAAAAATATTTGTGCAGAAGAGAATGTTATAATAAATAAAGGAAATGTAGCATTTTTGGATTTAAGTAAGATTATATGTTTTATAATTTTGATCTTGGAAATTCAGTTCTGCTTTATAAAACTTAACTCTCTGGGGAAAACGACATAAATTTGTCCCCGGAAGTATTATCAATGTGCCAGCTTAAAGCTCATCTGAGGGGGGAAATTTTTTTTCACAAAAATTTTTACCTCATATTAAAATCTTTGTTTTACAATATGATCGTATCGTGAATCGCATTTCTGAATATGAGCATTTTCAATTAAGTTTGATGACACTGGGATAATTTGACTACAGACAAATATTTAAATTTACAGTTTTTCTTCTAAATAATATTTTTGACTGATAGTTATCGATGCAATTTTGGTTTCAGGTCATACATTATACTTTTATTGAAAAAACTGATATTTTTTCTTCAATAACAATTTTGTGTTTGTTTTTTTAAAAAAAATCGGAAGTTTGAAGTCTTTTCTACCTTTTTTTTTTTCTTTCTATAATTAGAAGGATATTAAATCTTTCATATATTTAATGTTGTCTACGAACAACAATAAAACATTAAAGCATCGCTTTTGAAGCTGATAGCACAACTTTCGGCATAAAAAAAAACAAATAATTATTGATTTATAAGTACATAAATGCTATTTTTAAATATTTCTACATTCCCGTTTCTAGCTAGTTAATTGTAGAATTTTCTTAATATAATTCAAAATATATTATTAAAGATAAATATAATACATTTGTATACAATAGTCCTTGCTTCTAAAAATCTAATCTAACTAATAATCCCACTGATCAGGCCAGCAAAAGATCACGAAAGATGTTGATGAGTTACAGTGAGCTGAATGACATTAAAACTATACATCATTCTCTTTTTTTTTCATTCTTTTTGTGTGAATATCATTATTAAACTCTAAATATATTAAATTGGTCACGATACAAGCCAAACAATTTTAGTTACATGAGGTAGGTTTGAAGAGGAGAGATGTTGTAGTCCTCATATTTCATTAAACCGTAGCACATCCTTGAGACCAAAGAAGAAGATTTTTTTATATATATATTCTTAAGCTGAAGGCCATGGTATATGTTTTTCAGTTTATGAAAAAAAAGCTTTCGCTATAGAAGTTGAGTTGTTCTGATTTGTTTAAACTGTATTAATCCATATTATCAGAATTTGATCAAACTGTATCTGCTGAACAGTCTCATAAATTATGATTTAAAATTTTGTATAATATGAGGATTTTCTAATTTTACTAGAGAATGACGCTTTAAAAATTTGTAGGAAGCCAAAGTGTTTAAGCAATACACAGCAAGCTCAAGTTAATGACGACTAATAGCTTATTGAACAATTCCAAACTGCCAAATAAGAAATTATGTAATTAAATGTCATGTGATCACTTAAATGACTCTTATATGCTATTACTGCAAATAAATCGTCTAATCTGCAAAAAAATATCTTGGACTTTGTCTTTTGGTTACTTTTCACTTGGTCATCGGTTGCTTGGTGCCAGAATCTCAGGTTCGTCATTCAATTTAATCACAGTTCGGATTTTACCCTGAGAAATAGTAGGATGTTAAAATTGGTGTGAAAAGAATACCCACCAGTTGGTTTGTATAGAAGTTTGGAACATCGTAGTCATATGCAGGGCCTGACTTAGCCTAATTGAAGCCCGAAGCAAAAGCTTCTTTGGGGTTCCCCTCTGTTTCACTACTTCAGTTATTAAGAACCGTGCATAGAATTTGTCTATGGTATTTTTCGTTAATTAATTCAAAATGATATTTAAACTTAAAATTAAAAACACTCTTAATCTTAACTCGAAGTACCACATTTAACCATTGAATTTAAAATGCAATCTGACAAAGTGTTAAGACAAGATTTACATTAGAATGCCTTCTACAACTATCTTAAGCATTTATCTATAAGAGAAACTCCTAAATCTCATAAACTAAATATTAGTATATTTTTTAATGAAAAATATGAAAATTTCTCAACAGTAATTTTCATATGTAATAGTATTTAATTATTTCGTGCATTTACAGCATACAAGTAAAGCAAACTTCATTATTTAAGAAAGGTAGTTTTTTTATCAGCCTCATTTTATTATGATAAATATTGGGGCATTAAAGGTTGAATATTTATTCTAACAGAATGAAAAATATCCAGGTTGATTCATTATTCAAATTCCAGTAAAAAGATAATTTTAATGTATATGCATTAAAGATAAAGTTTACATCCAAGATGGATATATATTTATATTCAATTAATTATTGCATTCAAAACTTAAAAGAAAAGGTGGGAGAGGAATGCCCTATACTTTTGTTATTTTTTATCTTTGAAAAGCAATGTTATTTTAGCTGCGAAAAATTCATATCCTTGCTGACATTAGGGCGGAATTCAGCTAAATTTTCGCAATTACGATGCCTCACTCAATTAAGCCAATCAGAAGCCCGTATTTTTGTAAATCGCATTTTGCGATATGTACAAATACACGCTTTTGATTGGCCAAATTTGTCCACCGTAATTGCGAAAATTTAGCTGAATTCAGTCCTAGAAAGCCATGGATTTACAAAATATAGATTTTGTGTGTGTGTGCGTGCGTGTGCGCGCGCGCGCCTGTGTGTGTGTGTGTGTGTGTGTGTTCATACGATAGATTAATGAAGAAGTTAGCATAACACTTACGGACTTTACACTGTACTGATATTTTGTTTTAAAAAATTTCCTTAAATGAAGGAAACGTAAAATAAACTTTCGATTTGATTTGGGGGCCCCCTCGGATGTGGGGACGCCGTTCAACTTCCCATATTCCCCTGCCTTAGTCAGGCTCTGGTCATATGACAAGATATATCTAACATTTGGTAGCATATTGGCTAGTAATTTTCTCTTTCAACGTGCGCAAGGACATCGTGATAAGATCTTGAGGATAACAGACAAGATGTTTTAAGTTGGAAATCAAAGATCCATCGTGTATCAGGTGATTGCTCAAACGACTGTCAAAGGAACAATGTTCTGACATTTCTTAATTCAGATGTGGTCTCTGATATTCACAATGAAGGGGATTATTAAAAAATGGCATTTCGAATCTAAATAAATAATATAATTTTAGAATAGGACCTTAGAACCCAACTAATCTAGCTATCTCTAGATCTTAAAGTGAATCAAATCTGTCGAGTTTTCAGAGTTGCCATTTCATCCTGATACATTTTTTCGCGCCTTCTCATGATAGAAATATGATTGCCATTATGAAGAGAAGAAAGCTTCATCATGTCGCCAATCACGTAGAAATGTATCGCCAATTGCATGAGATCGTCGGCAAACCTTTACGATGGGCTGAATTTTAATGCGCCGAGACGGCGACGAGAGGGGGAGGGAAGATACGCACCTCTACCCTCCAATGAATGTAGGCGACACGTGGAGGGGGTCGAAGGTCAAGCAAAGCTTCCACCCTCTAATGATGCGGTTACAGTGAACGATGGAATGTTGAGCGGGTCATTTGTCTTCTTCCCCTCCGGGCGACGTCGGTTATTAATTAATTTTTGGCGAAATAGTGTTGGAAGGTTTGCAGTGCTCGGCAGAGGGTCGAGAAGCAGCGTGTTGTTGTTTCCCCGATGTCCTTCCCCGGATTGTGCGGATGCACTTAATCATTCCATGAATACTGATCTCTGGAGGAGGATGAGTTGTTTGCCAATCATTATTCTACAGTCTGCGAGGGACCATTGAGATTCACTTGACGCACGTTTCCATTAAAGATAGGCATCATCAGTTTGTGTCGACGGAGAAACATCTTTGGATATTGTTATGGTATTAACCGATCTTTTGACTGCTGTAGAAAGACAAGCATAACTTTGTTGAAATTAGCGATAAGCTGTCTAAAGCAAAATTGCCTAAACAGCGTGTCAAGACCTCTAGAAGAAACGAATTATCATACCTTCGGTACCACGTTGCAAGAATGATTTTTCCCCTCCTAATCAATCAGCCTGTACCTGCTTAATAATTTAACATTAGCAGTTTGTAAAAATCATTACAAAAACTACTTCAAATAAAATACTATATTTAAGCTCTCTTCGGAAAAAATTAGTCTAAATGATCCAAATGTTTTTTTTTCTTTTTAAATTTAGTTCACTTTTTCTATTTACTAGTTTGGCTTTGAAATATTATTATATTATATATATATATATATATATATATATATATATATATAATATTTTATATATA
>JAPMOR010085249.1:312465-379811 GCA_026543865.1 Argiope aurantia
AATTCAATTTCAATTATTTTTCATAATTCAAATTGAATTATAAAAAATATATATAATTCAATTTTGATATGATTTTAACTTAAATTTGTCTCTATGTGATCTTATGCGCAAATTATATAAAATGAATTTATAGTCATAAGATAAGCTGCACAAACGTGCATACCTAACCTAAAAAATATCAATCCATGCAATTAAAACCAGCATAAAATTAATATTCATAATAACTTCTCAATAGATACAAGGTTAAAATTTAGTAATTGTTTATTAAAATTTACAAGATTAAGTCAACTAAGTCAGATAATCCAGTTAATTTATTTGCTAAAAAGAAACTGATATTCATTCTGACAAACAGCCGAAAGTCGTGGGTATTTTTAAGTTTCATAAAAGTATTTGTCTAAATTGGGTTTCTTTTTAAAAAAATAAAGTATTTAATCTTGGAATCAAATCTGAAAGAAATTAAAAATACTCCGTTGAAAACTATTACAAAATCAAGTAAATATGAACATCTATTCAACAACAACATTTAGTGTATTTTCTGAAATCTCGGATTATTTATTATAACACTTAGAAAAAGTTACCATTATTATAGCTTTAATAAAAACTGTATAAAAACATAATATATAATTTTCTAAAGTCTTAGGAAAATATTTATTTCTACTTAAAAGGAAAATATTTATAATGTAAAAATGTTGATAACAGAAGGGAAAAAATCTCTGTAAAATAAAGGATTTCTTATTTGAAATACAGCAATTAATATTAACTGTGAATTTACGTTTAATCTGAAATTTAACTCTCTTTATAATGACATAGTATAAACTCTTTATGATCTTATTTATAAATGAATGATCATATACTAATTATGTAGAGACTTTGTACTGCTCCTGATTGATCTGAGGAAGAACTGATTGATCTGAGAAGAGATTGACCTGATTGTACTGCTCCTGAATGAAACTTATCTGAGGAAGAACGCATTTAATATGTTTAAATAATGTAAATAAAAAAATTTATAAAAAATAAAGATCTTCCGATAAAAATTACCGCTTATGAAGCAAAGGACCCTACTTGTAGTGATCATTTTGGGTCAAACCAAAATTAACCATTACAAGCGGATCCAAACAAAGTGATCCCAATTTCTGAATAACCAGTATGTCCATAAGGGTTTGAAAATAATACATTTCTATAAGTATACAAGGCCAGCAGAGAAAACCGATCACGCAACATTCATATTGTTCATTTAGGTTAACTGGAAGCAGAAAAATGTGTATGTACAGGATGTATGACACAATGTACAGGATTGAAAAATGTTCGGGCATACTTCAATTTTTTTTTAAATCTTTCTTAAAAATTGATCGGGACTATAGAGTTATTGAGCGTTTGAAGAAAAGCTTTTCATATTCGTATGTTCAGAAAAGAAATCAAACTGATCTTCTTAAGACTCTAAAGACTTTCAAAGTTTCTCTCGAAACTCTACAAGTCCTTTCTGCAACTCGAAACTCCGCAAAGATTGTTTCTATTCTGCCTCTTCTTCATCATCATTGTCCATATATTGTATGCCATCATTTCATCAAAAAGGAACAATTTCCTGGAAAATTGTTCCTTTTTTAGTCTTTTTAGTTGTCTCCCAATTTACGACAAAGCGGATATAGGTTTTGAAATTTATTGACTTTTTAATCAATCAGGGTCATCTTCTTGATTGGTCTTAATAAAACCTTCATGGCAACACGCCTAGACACTAAAACTGATCACTGCAAGTGAATTGTTGATCATTTGTACCAGCTGATTTTCTCTGCATATAAGGAAGATCCGTTCCTTCCTGTCTTGATTAGTACAGCCAATTGATTACTAACCCGTGATCATTTCAAGAGGAATCTACTACAGCTTTTTAAAAAACCATGCGTTTTATGGACTTGCTCATAAAAAAACATAATGCACAATACAAGGAGGGTCTCTTGTAGTTAGTGACAGAGAATTCGTTTCCATACCTGCAGATGTCCGGTTTGAACCCGCAAAATGTCTTTCGGCTATTTCACCAAGTGAGTCATAATTTGTACAAGAACAGAAGAGATGACAAAATGAAGTCTATTTATATCGCGATGCAAGAGCAAAGTGAAAGAAATTTTTTCTCTCATCAGTTCAGATCCCATTTTGCTCTGAGAATCTGATGGGGATTCCTTTGCCACTTGTCGATTGTGGCAACAGAATATTAGATTTCTTTTTATAAAGATGTGCAGATGTAGGAACGACGGAGTCAGTAATTTAGTTAAGAGCGTGTTAGAAATAATTAAATAAAAAAGTGGGATTGGATCAAGAGATAAGAAAACATTTTAAAATGAAATTAATAGAGACTAATTTAAGATAAAAATTAGGAAATTAATTTGGACTTAAAAATTTAAAATAAGAGATATCATAATATATAATATATTAAAAATATCCCTGAAGTTTTGGTATGCGTCATTATAGGACACGAAATCCCAACTTTCGTTTTTTGGCGTGTAGCAATTGAGACAGGTTTTGTTGCTGTTGCTTAAACTGGCTGATTTATCGGTGCTAAGGATAAATAAATAGGAAAGGTCATATTATATAGATATGTTATATATAATAATTATCATTATCTATAATAATAATAATATCCTATCCAACCAGAAAGAAAATATAAGAAAACATTTTATTCCATTCTCAGTTTACACTTTCTGAAAGCTTTAGAAAGTGTAAATGAATGAAAGTGAATAATTTTTATATGGAATTGGGAATAGATCAAAAAGTACTACAGAAGTAATTTCATTGAAACAAGTTATTCATCTACACCAGCATCATAAACAAATTGAAGAAAAACTCCAATAATTAATGAGAAATTAATAATGGATTATAACTTTTCAGAAAAAATGTCAAATGTTATTTATTAATCCAAATCCAGAACTTTGATTTAGTGCAATATTTGATAACAGTAAATATTATGATATTTGCATATAGGCTTTTCAATATTGACTGCAAATGTTATATCATGGGATTATAATTCAAAGCAAAATTTAAGCAACTGAATATAAATGATACTTGATTGCTTAATTTATATTCTGTGAAAGAAAACTTTGTTTATTTGAAAAATATTTAGAACAATTTTTGTACATACCATTGTCAAATTTTTGTCGATAATTTTCTTATTAAAAATAAAAATCTTAAATAAAACAAATGTTCCATACATTTTATAGTATAATATAAGAAATAATAGTAAAAATTCCCGGATTTTTTAAAATTATTATTATTATTATCAAAACCTTATTTTTAAACAACGGCCTTTTAAATTTCTCAAATGTTGCAAATAAAATATTTTATTTCTAAAAATATCAATAAAATATAAAATTCATAAAATATAGAAGTATTGACTGAAATGAAATTATAAATACAAACAGAACAGAAATAATTAAGAAAACCGAATAATATGTCTCCGAGCCAACAATCACTTGTCGAATTTCATCAATTTTTATTTCACATGAAGGCTGAGGTCTTAGATAGGTCATTAATCTTTTGATATAAAAATTTACTTAACTTCCTATTAGATGATACATCTCATTTCGGACAATTATAATTACTATTTTAATTCCTATAATGATATAAAGGTATTTGACATAATAATGCATTTCTAATGACTTTTTCAATTAAAATTACTTAATACTGTTAAGAATTTCCCGGGTTCGTTTGGATAGGGGAAGTGATATGGTGTGGAGAACGCTCAATCAGCAGAAAAAGAAACAACGACATTTATTTACACGAAGACACACAGGACAGCACAAAGACGACAACTATATACAGCACAGAGAAGACAATTATCTTCAGCCGAAACGTGCGACGTGCACACAGCAGCATACAAGATTCTACTGCAGACAGTAGCGCACAGCTTAGTTCAGCACTAGGTTGACTCCGTCGCTGCTCTGCTAATCTCTGGAAGACTCCTTCTTCACCGTCGATTCCGACTATTCTCCTTTGGCAGCTGTAGACCGCCTCCTTTTATAGGTCTCAGGAGGCTGGGCTAGAGGCCTCTCAACCAATCAGGAACTTACGAGGCGTATCTCGGTTCCTACTGAACGGATCGGGAAACTTCTCGATGTTTCGAGTATAATCTATTTTAGCTCCAAAGTCGTCAAATGGTCGCCAAGCTCTAGGACTTCCGACGCGACACCCGGACTCCGTCCAACACAGATGACTGTAAAATGGTCTTTCTGATGATGGAACCAACTATGCTGGGAAGCAGCATCACAGATTCGTAACAATACTTTTCTCTTAATTGCAGATTTAAAATAAAAGATTCAATTATTCGATGCCCTTGTGTGACTCCTCATTCTATGCAAAAAGTTTGACAGTCACTTGCCATCAACCACCCCCATTTTTCATAGTAATCTTGAAGTATTATTTCAATTTACATTTTCTATGGGGGGACCATGTCAGAATTTCTAGTTTCAACGATTAAATTGATTTTATAAATTTTTATTTCCTATGAAAGCTCATAATCTTTAAGTAATAATCTTAATTATAATCATAATCTTAATTAAGAAGATAATCTTTCTGCATTCTTCTCCAGTTTCGAGATACCGTAAAATAAAACTTAGTCAAAGCTCCACCTTCAAGAGCCTGACAGAATTCGGAAATTTTATTCGTCTATTGATTCCGAAACTTTATAAACGTACTTAACCAATTAAAATGTTCTAAGTATATTGTAAAAATATAATAATAAAACAAGTATTTAAAATAAAAAATTTTCTGTTACGATAAAATATGTTTCGTCAAAGATAACTTACATGACTAAATTAATACTATTTGTAGTGATTGGATTTTGAAGCGTTAGGAAATAAACGTTCATAGATGGCGCTAGACAACTAGCGCGAGTGTAATTAAAAGAGTGAGGTCATTCGAGTGTTTGCTCTTGGAGAAGGAGTTATTGAGCAGAGTAACTCGAAAGAATCTGCAATAAATTTGTTGTTAAATTTTCTATTTGCCTATTTATTCAATGCACTCACGAACCAGCCAAGACACTATTAATATGGTGGGCGAACTGATGGTCGCCGAAAGCCATTAGTAGTTTAAAAACAATATGCATACATACAGAACAATACTTATCCACACAATTTAATACAATATGTATCCACATATTTTAAACAATATGCATCCACACAATATAATACAACATGTATTTAATAACTAAGTAACTTGTCATTATTCAAATAAGGAACATCAATCTGTCAAAGATATGAAAAGTTAGTTAAGTTAGCATTCGATCTTTCAAATATTGAGTTCATTGCCTTACCAAGTTAAATTATATCATTTTAAAACAGATTAAATTATTTTTAAATAAAAATAATTTAATCCAAACTTAAAATCACTTAAAATATTCAAACAAATATTAATAGTAAAAATGAATTACTGAGTTTTATACACGTAATCTTAATGAATATTCTGGCACATTTTTTTAACTTTTCATTGCTGCAAATAATAAATAAAAAGTAACTTCTTAACCTCTATTTCCTTGTCACTTCATATATTTATTTTTTGCTTTGCATATATTTACAGTATGTTAATCAATTACTTCTATTGATGCATTACTTTCCCCTCCAGACAACTCAATGATAAAAGCATACCACAAATATTACCACTTTAGGGAAACGATAATACGGATTTAAATAAAATTACTGCGGAACTCCAACCTTTCAATCGGCAATTACTACTCCATCAACAGCTTTCAGCGCGGGGGAGACCGGCTCGCACCGAACAAAGTTTCCACAATTTTTGAAGCAGAAAACTACCTTCCCTCTCTCAAAATGCCATGCCTAATGTTTCTGGCTCGGTAAAAGGGGTGAAATTTTTACCAAATTTCACCCTATTTGAATTTTCAATCAGCTTCAAACACACACATGTTCTGTTGTGTCCCAAACAAACTACGGCTGGCACCCTATTTATGCATTGGCAGGCGAAACAGCTTGCCGGCGGCGAAAGCGTCCCGATTAATTCCTCTATGGGACGCTGAACTGATTCTGATGGACCAGAATGGCATTAAAGATTAGTTTAGGCGGATGCAATCAGCGTCGAAGATCGGCAATAAAGTATGGATTTATGCCAACGAAAAATCGCTTAGCAGCCCTAGCGGGATTTGTAAGATCATCAGGAAAGGGCCTCTGTTTGAAAATTATATTGCATTCCCTCGATATATTCTTGGAGTAATGTCCATCATCATATGAGACGTGGCTGGAATTCTTGTGCTTAATGACACGATTGCTTATTCTTGGGCTGCACTTTATAGGTTTGCCGCAGCTTACAACTCCTTAAATTCTCGTAAGGATTTCATGGTATTCATGTTGGATCGGAGTGGGGTATTCGAGTGGAGGAGAGAGCTATTTAGTCAAATTAGGAAGTATAAACAAAGCGATGTTATTTTATTTAGAAATATGGAATAATGACTTTGCATTCTGGGCGTAAAAAGCTATTTTATATACAAAATTTAATTAAGTGTGACATCACAGATCAAAATAATGTTTACTTTTTTTATCTAGTGTGTGAGAAAAAATTCTTTTGGTTTAACACGCTAGCTGCCGTGTAACTCATTTTCACATGACTGTAACAGCTCTAGTCGATGTAGAGTGATGCCAATAGAACAAGCCTATGTTTAGTTTATATCTCCTTATTTTAACACGTTGCCTAATACGTGAATAGCCTGTGATTCATACATGCCATTTAATTAGATTTCTTCTCTACTACAATTTAGCGAGAGCAAATAATTAAGCATCTTTTTAAATAGTGGCCCGAATCACAGGCATCAATCATGGCAACGAATATGTTGATAAGATATTGATATAAAACTGTGCTATAAAATAAAGCTACTTACAACACATACTGATTAGTCAATGTTGATAAATATAATAAATTTAATTATAGCAAAATTTTTTAAATTTAAATTTATTATCTTTTTAAAGCTATAAAAAATTCAATTTTTGTCTCTTACTACGAATTTTGCATTTTATTTTATGTTAGCAGAAAAAACCAATCACTGAAATAAAACAGAAAATAAAATTATCTAAGTTACCACAAAAAAATTGTAAAAGTACTTTTTAAAAATTGTTGATGATATTTAGGTAAAAGTATACCTATTTATAAATGAAGAACTTAAAAAATAATTTCTATAAACCTATTTGACATTTTTTTTCTTTTACTTACAACATAAACCAAAATTTATAAATATTTGATTTTTAGAGTATATCAAGAATTTTGTTTCTATGGTAAGCACTTAAATATAATCAGAATTAAACACAACTTTAAATTTCAAAATATCCAATTTTCAGTGATCAGATAGATTATGTGACTCTATTTCAGTCCTTTCATGAGTGTAAATTTTCCTTTCATCTTGAAAATTTATCAGAATTCTTTTCTACAAGAATAGCTACATTTTTAATATCTGTTGATTCTTATAAGTTATTAGAATAAAGAAGAAATCTTATTAGCATTTACATCTGAATAAAATATTGAAAAAGGCGTAGTGTAAACGAATAAATTTTAAAAAAAACGATACTGTCTTTATACCATTGCTGCCTTTATGCACATATAAGTGGTGTTTAATCATTATTTTTATAATTATTTTTTTATAAAAAAATTTCCATTTAGTTTAAAATCAAAAGCATTTTACAAAATACTTCTTAAACTATCTAAGAGTGTTAACCTGATTTTTGTGTATTCTTCAAGAAGCAATAGTGGTATATTATTTTCCCTTCTAAACAACCACATTTTTATTATAGGCAAAATATTTCATGTATCTCTTCAAAACTGCTTTAAAACTGAAGAATTAAACTTTAAAAAGAAATATGGAATGTGATTTTAAAAAAAACCTTTGTCATTTTCATATTAAAATGAAAGATCCTTGACGAAAGAGGAAACCTGTAGAAATAGAAAAAAATCCTTGTAGTTGATTTTAGGTTGTAAATACTAATCAAAACATACTTAATGTACCGCCTTTAAGTCAGTAATATTGTGTTTCTACACGCGTGCTCGTGCAGAAACCAAATCAAATCATGGATACCAAATCAAATTTGTCATAACTTCACAGAGAGGGAAAATACTGATAATGCTCACTTTTTAATAATATTCAATGGACAATATTTTTACTTCGCACTACATTTAATAAGGATTTCCTAACAGAAATATTTTCAACAAAAAAGATGGATCACCATCATGTTCGAAACTCAAGAGCTTCCTCTATATCTTGCAACTCAAATTATTTTAATGATAAGTCGTTATTAGATCATTCGTTTCGTTATAATTTGTAAAATGATATTTTGCATTTTACCATGGAAGTCATGTCTGTTATTTAAAAAATGGTAAAAAAAGAACACATTTATACGAAAATACCATACATTTTTTGAATTAAAAGATCTTATAGATAACTTTTTTTCAAGCTAGTTCATTCAATAAAAGCTTTATAAAAAATGAATATTAATTTTTTTAAAAATAATAGCAACGGTCATAAGCGTATCTACATTTGAAGTCAATTTTAAAAGTAATATCCATTCGAATGATAAAGAATTCTAACAAATTGAATAATTAGTGTATGAACTTGAATTTCCTGAATCTTATCGAGAGAAAATTAATCTAACATTATTATACTTTGCGACTTAATGCATCTCTAAATCTTAAAATGATTCTTTTACAATTCAGTTAAGAAAATTTCAGAGGCAATTTAAGCATGTTATAATCTTATTTCTTTGATGTGAACTAAATACAAAACAAAGTGCCTTCAATTTCAAGTTAATCTCGAGGTTCTTTAAACAGAATAAACAGGTGAAGGTTTATATTTAGTAGTGAAATTAAAAAGTACTAAAGTAAATAATATAAATTTTGAATGTTTACCTTAATTTGTTTTAGTAAATGCCAGTAATTGAAAGAATAATTAAATCATATCGATCTTAATAATCAAAAGTAAACATCTGCTATTACTATTAGAGTACCGGAAAAGATATTAAAAATGGAAGTGATTTGTTTTATATCTATGCATTATTTTAAAAAAAGCAGTATAATTTTTAACAACATAAATTCGACTTTAGGCAGGTTTGGTTTGAAAAGAGTCATAAATAGAAGCTAAGCTTTCTTCAGAGCAATAGTTTAAGCATGATTAAAAACTTATGCTGCCGCTGAGAAACAAGCTGAAATTTTACCTGTAACCATAACGAGGAGAATATGAATTTTTCAACCCGTATATAACTCTAGTGTCGATTTGTAATGGAAATACACTGGTGTGCAAAACTTAAGCAACAGGTATGTTTTTTGCCATAACTTCACGAGAAATCATCTGAGAGACATGAAATTCAGAAATGAGATACAGAATTTTGTTCTGAAAGAATGACGAAAGCATAGTTGCGCAGAAATGAATACAATGCATACAGTATGGAATCAAACAAAAAAGGCTTTATTGAACTCATAGTATCTTTACACATGATTGTCTGTCCAAGAGGAAGAACAGCAAGCAGATGTTCCTTAGTATG
Organism: Argiope aurantia; assembly: GCA_026543865.1. NCBI lineage: Eukaryota > Metazoa > Arthropoda > Arachnida > Araneae > Araneidae > Argiope > Argiope aurantia. The sequence goes on from JAPMOR010085249.1 coordinate 321,978, forward strand.
GGATATGCCCTCCCCTTACTGCAATGGTTGCTTCGCACCGTCTCCCCATACTCAGCACCAGATTGTCCAACAGTTCTTGAGGTAAGAGTGCCCATTCCTCAATCAGCATCGGTTTAAGTTGCTGGGTGTTCCCAGGAGGATGTAATCGTGCCACAAGGCGTCTCCCCAAAGCATCCCACACATGTTCTATCGGATTTAAATCAGGGAAGCACGCCGGCCAATGCATTCGAGTGATATCTTCACTTTCCAGGAGCTCCTGAACAGCATGAGTCCTGTGTGGCCGTGCATTGTCATTCATAAAAACGAAGTCTGATCCAATGGCACCTCGGAACAGACGCACATGGGGAAGGATCACCTCCTGACAATAGCTATCTCCAGTTACAGAACCTCTATCGAAAACGTGGAGCTCAGTCCGCCCGTTCATCATAATGCCTCCCCAGACGACAACTCAAGGACCACCGAAACGGTCTCTTTCCGTGATGTTATAAGCGATTCCCAACGCCAGTTGATTTGGAGAGAGGTCGGGACACGGTTTCATCCCAGTAACAAGTTTTGCACACCAGTGTAGTATCGCCTATTGTAGCAGTTTTTAAACTGTGGTCCGCAAACCCTCAGAGTCCCCAACGTCTTTTTAAGGGATCAGCGAAGGTCTCTCATTTTATGTTAAGATTTCCCTCTTTTACAGACTCTGAAAGGGCTCGGAGGAAAATTGAAAGATATGCCATTCAAGACTAGACTTTGAGACTGGTTTACAAGAATAAATCTCAAACTTTCAAACTTTTGGGGTCCTCTGCATAAAAAAATTTTCGAGTTGTCCACGAAAGCCCTGAAAGTTCTGATGCCTTTCCAAATTACTTATTTATGTGAAAGATCATTTTCAACTCCTCTTTATCTTAAAAATAAGTACAGAAACCATCTGTAAAACGTAGAACCGGAATTGAGACTGCATATTTCAAATATTACATCTGATACAACAGCATTTTCAAAAGAAATGCAGCACCATCCTTCTCCTTAAAAATGTTCAATTAATACCGTTAAGTATATTATTTATTTATTTGAAATTAGTACTTTGTAATATTTTTAATTAAATGCTTACTATTTTCTTAAAGTAAAAAAAGAGGTGTTAAAAAAGTCTGTATAAGTAGCAGAGGCAGTCTTAGGATTATTGAGGAACTTTTAAATCACTAGAGCATGTGTTGAGAGTCAAGGTGGGATGTTCAAAATCTTGGGGGTCCACGAAGTCAGGCTGATACATAAAGGGTGGCCATGGCGCTCAAAAGTTTAAGAACTTCTGGGTTGTGGAACCGAAGTGTAAAGGATTCCAGAAGGGCTAATTCCATCTCAAGGGCCTAACGCTTTTTTTTCTTTTTTTTTTTGGAAAAAGTATCTTTTCTTTTATCTGATGAGGAATTTCCACTAGAGAATATCGGTTCAATACCGTCCTCACTATCTAGTAGCAATGTCAATGCGAATTTATAGATTCAAAATAAAAATCAAACGGCATCTCGCACCAATTATGCACAAATATTATACAGGGAATAGGATGTTCAACTCAACACACGAAAGAGCTATATTATTTCGAGAAAAAAATTTGTATTCTAGTTTATTTAGTCTTTCGTCCTTTTCTTTCTGGTTACTTAATTGTTGAGAATATTGTCTTACTTGGAAACTGAAAGCTTTAAAGATATTGTTTAGCAAACTTTAAGGGTGTACTTTAATGTAATCTGAAAATATTATTCCATCATTTCCAAATTTCTATAAATATTTTCTTTTCTCTTGAAACGCAGAGTATCGTATTTATCGGTAATCACAATAACTCAACAGAAGTACAATTTTGCTATCGGAACACCACATGCAGCCCCTAATTTGATTTATGTCAACCCATTTTTAATGGTGTTCAATATCAATAACATTTCTGACTCTTTATAAACTAAACGAGCCAACCACTCTAACAAAAGAAAATTTTATTTTATAACCATTCGTATCTGAAAATATGCTAAATTGCAATCAGTCGTCGCAAGATCATACGTTCACATTCGCAACGAAGACACTCCAAGGTCAAAAATATTCCCAAGTCTTGAGAGGAGAAAGACCCGGTCTGGAAGGTGTCGCAGCATATTAATCACATGCCTCTTCCCCTCTCACTCACAGAGAGGGAGAGAGAGAGAGTGAAAGTAATCTCTCTTCCTCAAAGAAATCGCAAACTTTTCCTCTGGTCAGTCTCCCTCCTCATTCATCTTGAGTGAGCCCGCGGGAAAAGTTAAGAAAATAATTATATACGATTCATAAGAGAACGCGAAAACTGATTAGTCGCAGTGAACAAAGAAAACTCCCGCCTAATCCTTGGAGGAAACACTCAGTCAGATTAATCTCTCTTGTTAGCCATTTGCGACACGTGATTAAAAATGCAACAAGAATTTGCCTTTCTCTTTTAAAGTTAAAACTTTTCTCGGGCCCCTGGAGGGTTTCACTTAAGCCTCATTAGCATCCTAGAGAAAGAACAGGAAAATTAAATCTTACCATTAATTAGGCCGCCTCTCTCCAGAAATCAGAAGATCGCATTTCTTTATATTTATGAGTGGCTGCTGCCGTGTGCATACATGTGTGCGTGTGAAAGACAACAAAGGCGACCCCCCCCCTTTCTTCTTCGAGATTCCCGAATGGCAAAAATGCTCGCTTAATTTGTTTTCCAAATAAGTTAACAATTACCGGCAATCCATCTAAAAGTTATTCGACTAAAAGGATAGGAAAGAATATGAAGATAAATTAGATTGAATGTGCCACACTGTTTTGCTGCTGGAAGTTAGGGTTATAAATAAAATTATCGCCCTATTTTGTATATTCCATTTCCGTTTCTCGAACTCTAAAAGATGTTCTTTTCGAATGATTAAAAAGGGAGGGAGGGGGGATGAGAGCGTTACGCCGGAAAACTTCCTGCCAATGGCTTTCGAATGACCATTGAGCATTACAGAGTAATCTTTTCTAAGAGGCGACGGGAAAAAATAATCTAATTAAAGGCATGGAAAGAGTAATTTCACGATTAAATCTCTGGATTTTTTGTTTAATTTTTGCCTTGAAAGGCGGGAAGTTAAATAACGTAATTCTATTTGCAATGTAATTGACGTAATTGTTGAAATATTGTCTCGGTAGGAATTGAGCATGGCTAATGCTTTGATATTGCTTTTTTTCCTCTTTCCATTTATAAGATATGAGTTGTTTCTCGCAATTAATTAATTCTTTTCTACGCTCCAGGCGTTCTTAAAGCTTTTTGCTTCAATAGTTGTTGATTTTCATACAATGTTTATGACTAAAGTTGTAATGCCAAGAACGGCTTTCTTAATAGTCCCTTTTAATAACAACTGCTCTTAAAAATCGAGGAAAACACATTAAAAAAGAATGATTAGTAGTCTTGTGCTTTTTTTTTCTGTTTCAGATGGAATTTGTGATTCGTGCTAATCATATTAAGCTTCAACTGATTTAATTCTTAGAAGTGTTTCTGAATGTTTTATGTATAATAGAATCAAGAAATCATTTTCCACATCACTTACGTAATTACTCTTAATATATAAAATAACGTTAATTGGATGTAAATTCTTTTCTTCTTTAATTTGTTTCATAAATTTAATGACTAATTTCCATTGCTAATGCATTATTTTTATCGGAAAAGGAAATCAAATGTATTCATATTTACTTCTAATGATAGTATAAATCGTTTGCTTAAAGTAAACAGTTTTAAACAACCATTTTATTTTAAACATCACATGTCTTTATTTCCAGTAAAAAAATTAAATCGGTTAAGTAATTCAGAATAATTTCATTTTTTAAAGTAATGAATTTTCTTTTTAAATCCATGATTTATTTCAAGAATTGGAATTTTGATGTTCATATCAAATATATGATTACAAACCAATTACTGGATAAATCATTTTTCTTCCTTCTTAAAGGAATGAAACAAAAGATGAGTTAAAATCATAATCATTTGAAGTAATTATATTGCAATTATTATTAAATAACAAGTGAAATTCAAATTTCCACACAACTGCGACATTTTAATGGATATCGTAATAGGGTACAAGACCAATTAACTGTGCCGCTTGCTTGAATTATCATAAATTTGTTGTTCTCTAATGAATTATTTATTCTTCAATTGATTTCTACAATGAAATCATGCATCGAAAAATTTATTTAAATATTTTGGCTCGATTACTAATACATAGTATTTTTTTCAAAATCCATAAGGCCAAAATTTTCTTCACAACAATTTCTTCTGCTTCTTTAATAGGTAACAATTACAGTAAAATCTCTCGTATCTGATATGCAGTTAACTAGCAATATGAAAATAAACGCAATTTTGGAACTGCGAATTTAAATCCAAAATTTAAGCCTATAAGATAAAAAAAATTACATGATTTATTTAAGATTTGGTATAGCTTAGAAGTGCGTAGACAATTTTATTCCCGGTTGCATTTTTCATGTTGACAACACAATAATCGAAATATGCTTGGAGAAAAGAAAGATGATGAAGTTAAAGAAAGGAATAAGCATTAAAATACAAAATGGACAAAAAAAAATGCATGGTTAAAAAATACTAGAAAAATAACTGATTTTTCTAAAACTTCTGAGTAATGTTCATTTAGATGTTATTAACCTCATTTTTTTAAATGACATCCAATAAGTTAGATAATTAATAACAACACTTTCTTATGCAAAAAAACATACACACAAAATAAATACAACTGAAGATTATATAAAGACAACATGCACGATCGGCTAAATCGTATTAATAACAGCAACGGCAAAATTGCCCTCAGAATGCAATTAGAGAGTTCGCTCCACGATCAAGAGGAAATATACTTGATCACCTCCGCTTATATAGTTTCTATGTTAAGGTATAAAACTTTCTAGAAGGGTCTCGAAATCAATAATAGAGATATAGATAATCAATAATAGAGACTCCTAATAGAGATATCACCATACTTCTTGCATTTTTTAGAACTTATCGCCAAACTCGTTGTCAAATTTGTAGCAAGTGTCGATGGTCATTGACAAAACACCCACTCAAAAATCATTCAAAATATCTATAAATCTCTCTTTTTAGCGATATTATAATCATTGCAAGAAAGCAATATTACAAACCCATAATAATATTACAGAGATTTGTACAAATTTCTTCTGGTTCATTTTTTTTCCCAATAGAGTAATGTTCTTTAATATTGATTTTATTTTACACTATCCGCCCCCTTCCGATAACTAACTGGTTTTCCGTAAGGTAAGCTGGATTTGATTTCCCTTAATTCCTTTATACATAATTTGTTATTCATCTTTTTTTGGCAAAATATTATTTTTAAACCTCTAATTAAAATTAAAAATGTTTAGAAGCATTATTATAGGTTTGAATTTAGTTCTTGCGCGCATGAAGTAAAATGATAAAATCTCTGTTTAATCGTAACGTGAATCTAACCTTAACTGTCTACATTATACAGTAACTAGTTAATATCTGAATTAAAAGAATAGCAAGTTACACTCATTCAGCATTCCGATTTTATTTTTAGTATACTGAAAATTTTAATTTTCAGAGTCCAAAAGAATAAAAAACAGCGGATGCAGTTTTGTATACTCTCTAATAAACATACTTGTGTATTATTGATCATATGACAGTGACGAACATATATCTAAGTCACTTAACTTGCAAAAATGTCAGTGTGTGATTTTTGGCAATTAGTGAAAGGGATAGGGTTAATACAAAAATAGTCTAAATTCGAATGTGTACGCCGATTTTCTGACCGTCACAAGATCACGTACAAAAAAAATCATATATTTTAGTCTTCGTATTTTTTTAGTTATCTTATTTATATGCGCATGAAAAAAGAGACTAATTTAGTTCTAAATTTGATTTAAATCTATACTTCTGAGGCTAAATCCCCATACCAAATTTTATCCATCTACCCTTCTTCCTTTTGTAGTTGTCATGTTAACTTTTATTCAGACAGCCGGACAGACTTCTTCTGAATAGATTTCCTTCTAAACATGATAGAAATCTACAAATAGTAGATGTAAAAATCATATACCAAATTTCATTCATCTAGTTCAAAGAAGTTATGTACTATATTGCTCACAGACATACAGTTACAGTTCCAAAGTTCCAGAGATTTTAGGATTCCGAGCATGGAATTTTTCTGAAGCATGGAGATTCGTCTAAACTTCAAATACAAATTTATTAACAATTACAGTACTTTCTTTTTCAACACTTCATATTCGAGAAGGTAAGTATAGGATTAATAAAATTAGAAAGCAAAAACTTCAGTGTGAAATTTATAAAGAATATGAAAATGTAAACAGATTTTCCATTCTTGACTGAAGTTACTACTTTGGCGGAAAAAAAGAAAAACAATAAATATTTATTGAAATAAGGGAAACGGTTTGCATCTAATTGTAACAAATTTTTCGTAAAAAAATTTTACACATTTATTAATATTAGGCGTAAATTATAGGGAAATAAAATCAATATCAATAAAAGGATAATTTTTGAAATTTTAAATGGTATATAAATCATTTTTGTAACAGAATTTTCAGACATTATCGCAGGATAAAAAAGCTTAATCTTTAACAAATGAAATTTTAAAAACCTTCCAATGTATATGTATGCCAAATTAGATTGTTCTAAACCAAAATAGTGCTCTAAATCGTATAGTTCAACATTTAGGCATAGATATATATTATCATTTATTACAAGCCACCTTTGTCGACGAACTGGTTTGTCGTAAATATAGGTTATGTTTTATTTCATTTAAATCTCTTATGCATAACAGGTTATTTTTTATTTCATTTAAATCTCTTATGCATAATTTCGCACTCTTTATTATAGCAACAGAATATTTAATCATAAAGCTGTGATAAAAAATAAAGTCATGTTATTTCATTTTATAAATGCAAGACAATTTTAATAGCCTTACACATGTTCTGCTTATTGTTGAATGTAATAGCTTCATTAAAAATTTGAATGTCAAAATGTCAAAGTAATTTAACTTCTAAAGGCATGCTGCCTTTCTAGCCGTTATAAACTCACTTTCTTATTTTTCATATGGATGACATAGATAAAACTAGAATTAATATATATATATATAGCTTTCAATAATCGAACAAAATAGAACGATTAATCAATAAAAATTGTTTGAATTTCACTGCAATAATTAAAAATATTGTTAAAAATCAAGAAAAAAATTTAAAATATCATTAAAATTAAAGAGAGAAATTTAACGGTTAAATAAGTATAATTAAAAAGACAATTTTTTTTAATATTAAAATGGAGAAAATATTTTTCGAGAAAAAGTATTTTAGAAAGCTATAGCTGTAAAATTATAATTTCTTAATTTTTTATAAATTAAAATTTTAAATAAATTTCAATCAGCTGCACGTTCTCAGCTTCCAAAGTATATTTGTGCCAAATTAGATTTTCTGGAGCAGATGGCCAGATCTATTTCACATCAATAGGCAGATACACTCAGCGGCAGAAACGCACATTCTCATTTATATATAACAGTAGATATTTGCTGTTGAATAAGTATCTTTTCCAATATATAGTTTCTTCTTTAATGTCACATCATGTTGATTGAAAGTCTTGCTTTTATTATAGAAAACAAGATCCCTCCTCACATAAGAAAATAAGATTGCATTTAACTTCTTCTACAAATATTTAACAAGTAGTTTTGGCACCAAACCGACTCTTATAAGGTGTCATGCCTCCATTAAAACCTTAAAAATACCACTTATTCAGCCACTTGAACTGAAATTTTAAGTTCATCGAAAGTATATGAAAGGCCCGGTATTCACTTTCTATGCACCTGTCACTTTTGCTACATCGACCCTCGATGTTATTAACAGAATCGGCTTTTCGCGAGTTTCAACCAGCTCTTATAACAGGGCCCTCAATAGGGCCCTGAACATGGGTAGGGACTAAATTATGTTTTGATGCCATTGCTGGTCATTATAATCCGTTCAGTCTCTACCGGTCTTTAATCAGGGCCCGGGCGAAACTGACCGTTCCAGCTGGTGTCCAAATTTCAACGTTACCCCTTCCGGGCGCTTGTAAGCAAGCGACTCGGTAATCAACTCCGACAACATGACAACACTGTTTGCCGTATATATTAAGGAAACTTCGCGGGTAGGCTGTATGGAGAACGCGTACATGTATATCAGGACCAATCAGGAAAGTTGGCGTTATCCAATCTGTAAAACCTCTTTCGCTACCACAGCTGGTTATGAAGGGTGGGCTACTGGTCAAGTGTGGCTCGGGGCGTGAGGGGGAGTGGGGATGACAGAAAATGATGAATGCGATCTTCATCGAACGCCAGTCTACCCTCCACTCACTACAGCAGGTGGACCTTCGCCGCTTTCATATAATCCATATTCGCTTCCGCAGCGGCTGACTAAATATGGTACTATTGGCCCGAGCTGATAAACTATTGCCGAATCAAAATATGCAGCAGATGATATTGGACTCTTGTTCTCCCTCCGGCCATGGAATGAGGAGGTGTCTGATGAAAAATGAATTTGTCTCGGAGAATTCCCTGTAACCGCACTTCGGAGGGGTATTAAAAGCGACGGTGTCATTTCTTGTTGAAGAACTTACTAACACCAAATGAATCGTGATATGGGAGCAATGAAATACCTCCATTTGAAGCGAAGAGATGTTGTTCAATCTAATATTTTTTTTAATGATTTATCTGTAGTTGTATTAAGATAAGTGTTGTTGTTCTTAGAAAATTAACTTACCTTTTCCTGTTCTTTATAGGTAGATATAAATTATTAAACAATCAGTAAAAGAAAATATAACTTTAAAATATTCTAATTTATTTCATATAGCAGAATATTCGGCAGTTAATGTATTAATACAATACTTCATAGACAAAATATGAAATAATATTTCATATATTTAGCTCTCTTAATATTCTAAGTGCTAGTTTTTAAGTTTCAAGTAGATGTAGTTTACTTTAGTACTTTATTTCCACTTCATCGTTAAAAAATACATATGCGCATATTTTGCCACCATATTAAAATTGGCGCAGATATTTTTCCTCTTGAACAAAAAAACAACAACATTCCATTTCTATTCTTTCCGAACTCCAAATGTGCGTAATGGTGACCAAAATCCTTCAGTAATATTTACTATAATAAAAAATAAAAGATCCCTGGATACCTTGCTTTTTCGAAGTAAAAAGCAAAAAAGTCTAAACCTAATCATCATTCATTTAGGAAGAAAATTATAAATTCCATTACCTCTTTTTACTGAAGTAGTTCCCAATGGGCAATGAGGTAATGAAAAATGGCGTAAATATCACTTCCTTACCCAACCGTTTCATTAAATTCTGTTTATTTTAAGGCCAATATAAGATCGTTAAGTGGTTTTCAGTGATATTAGACCACAAGCCAGCCCCAGTGGGATTCACCCTTGTACAAACGAAAGAAACGAGTGTTGAAAAACCTTAAATGCGAATGAAGAACGTTTCGATTTCATTTTCACTTCATATCACCCTTTATTTGCATAGAAAATCCATCTCTTAATTATATAAGTCATTACCATACCAAACCTTTGGTTGGGTTCTTTTTAAAGTCATCTTCTCCCGTTTTAATTGAGTAGCAAGATTTAAATTTTTTTTCACCTCTTTCCTTCACCATAACGTTCAAAATGAGATACATTCACAAATATGGGGATCGGAAAAAAAAAGCAAAAATGCATTTTGAAAATAGCTGTGAGCGAAACGCGTAATTAATTTTTATCACATCTCGTTAATGACCTACGTAAATACGGTCGCTAATTATACAAGAAGATTTTACTTATAGGAAAAAAAGTCGCAGAAAATCGCAGGATGTGTTTGAAACATTAAGATTCCTCTGTATAAGTAATAAATGAAAGGCTTGCGGAGAAGGTTTTTTCTGTTATTAAACTCGTATCAGTGATCACTTCATTTGGGTTTCGAGTGGCATTCGCTTGCTTCTGAAAGACATAAAGCTAATCAGTGCTTCAGCGTATGTAAATGGTTATTAGAGATATTAACATTGGCTCATTTTCATCCTATTTCCACAAGAAAAATGGACTATTATTTGGTTTTAAGTTTGCATTATAATTTCTGTGATTAATGCTCAGCTAAGGATAATTTTTAGTTATTTAGCAGGAGCCTTTTTTTTTTATTATTATTTGAGTGCAAAAGAGAATGAGACAGCTGCATGGATAAGTTATTTGGGACAGTTCAGGCACTTTAAAAAATTTATTTATTTGATGGATTATTCATTATCTCTTTTAATAATAAAGTATCTATTTATCTCTATTAATGATTAAATAAAATTACTACATAAGTATCCCCTTAAAACACTAAAACTTTTCATTGCTTTTAAAAGTAATGAAACTTAATATTTTCGTACTTATTTTTAAAAAAAATATTCTATATAATGCTTTAAGATAAAAATTGACACTTAACTGGTTATTAGGATATTATTATTATTTTTTAAGCCATGCTTTTTTGAAGGCATAGTTACCGTTGAAAGCAACAATATAATTCAGATTTCAAAACTATTCTTTACGTTTTATAATAAGAAAACATTTACAGATTGCTTTGGTAACTATTAAACCTTGAAAGATAATAATGAAAATTCTTTTTTATTTTATTGGCATATTTTATTAATTAAAAATCAAATGAAGCTTTAGGAAACGAGGATGGTATTGAGGGGAGGAGTAAAGAATTTGGAACATACGTTATGTTATGAAAAACATTTTCATCATCTAGTTTTTTTAGACAGTTATATGTAGATTTTGATTATTTCCCAATTCTTTCAAGACATTTCTCAACTGATTTTCTAAAAATATTAATTGCTACAATTCTTTTCATTGTTGAAGGAATTTTCTACCTACTCCACAATATAATCAAATCCTTTAATCCCATGTCGTTTCCATTGTTACGACAAAATATCGCAACAAATGGTAAAAGCGAAGCGTGTGCGTCCGTTTTCTCTACAAGTCAGACCTGTAAGTCCAACACTTCCAAAATTAACGCAAATATATTTTAGAAAATGGAAATGTGTGTAATTTGTGTACTTCAAAGCAGTTATTTGGGAGAGGGAGGATTTCATTGAAACTTACAATTTTTCATCGATAACCTAAAAAAAAATATTTACATTAGCTTCAAATTTAGAAATTTATAATTTGAATGATATACATTTGTGATAATGCATCAATTAGTGGTAAAATGTGGAATAATTTTTTTCTTGGTTATCAACGACTATTTAAATATTTTTATGTTTAGTTTAAAATATTTCCTTAGTGAAATTTAAATAGTTTACATTAATTTTACAAATATTTAATCATGGTTTTTTTTTATGGAAATGAAAATTACGTTTATTTGTTCACTTTGTTTGACAGCGTCGAAATGAATTTCTAATTTCTTATTTTATTTCGTCGAATTATTTATCATATTTATAAAACAAAATCTTTACTGTATTAAGAAATGTATTTAATATGTTGAACAATTATACTAGCTATTCTCTAATTTTTAATCAACAGTTTCCTAATTAATTCTAGCTAACAGGCGTATTTATATAATACAAATAAAATGCGACTCGTCATTTCAATAGAGGACTCATCTGCAGATTATGTTTGGGGAATAAAACAAAAGCTACATCACCACGGAGGATAAGATGCAGCTATATGTTAAATAATACGGTTATTTAAATTTGTCATGCAAATATGATGTTATATGAGTTGATTCCTATAGGGACGTTCATAAACAACTAAAAAGAACATGTGTAAGTCATTTAAGATTATACGCTTAAATTTCTCTCACAGTCTAAAAATGTAACATTCCAGGAGCTGTAAATAACAAGTTATTCATAAACTAATGAATTGAAATAAATCAAAGCCATTATTCACAATGATTCAGTGACGGCTTCTTCTATCACCAGAGACGGCCACTTCTTTCATATAAATGTGTTCAATATTATACCATCTTTGATATTCGAAATTATTCTTTTTAGGACCTAATATCTCTGTGCATTTTCATTTTTCCTGCATGATCTCAAATTATCTTATTCAATCCGGATCAGAATATATTTTAGTTATTTGGGGTTGGCAACACTAAAATATAAACAAAGCAGGTACTTAAAGTCAACTGCTGCAATAAATTGCAATTCTTCTCTTGATCCAGTTCTAAGTCACTATATGAAATTTACTTGTAGCTTATTTATTCGGTTTCTAATAAAAAATTATATTAATATCAAAATCATTCTATTAATTCTTAAATTAACGATTCTATTGCTACAGACTTTATATATGGGGTATGAGAAATTGCTTCCTTTTGTGCATTGTGCAGCAATAGTCCCATGAGTAATTTCCTTCTATCGCTAGTATTTCGTAGTATAGACATAGTAGCATAAATTCCGAATTTTTTTTTAGTATCTTGGATGCATTTATTAGAAATTATTCAATCTCCAACAAAGGAAACAGATACTAAATTATCGAGCCATTTTATTCATTTGATTTCTTTCTTTCTTTTTTGTAGTGACAATAAGCAAATCGCTTTAAATTCCTTTTATGAATTTTATTTAAATTTAAAAAGTTTCCTTACAATGGATGAAAATTTTACAATATTAAAGTATTATCTCAAAATATTTTACATAATTTCAAAAAGTAAAGAAAACACGTGGAACCCTTTAAATAGAATTTTAGGGCTACTATTACCAATAATCAAAAGAATAAATTTTAGTACAGAGTCCACTTTCGAGATATATTATTTATATTTTGGATAAGGTTTAAAAAATGAATTCTGGGCATTTCTCTTTTGATGAAAAAAGAAAAATAGTACATATTTAGGAAATGATCGAATTAAATATGTTGCCTTGCATATCGAGTAACTCCAAGATACATAAAAATCTAGATTTAAGCAAATTCTCCTATTTTAAAATTCAAATTTAATTTCGAAAGCCTCCTGTTTTCGAATCTTGGTAAGAATTCGCGATTATTTCTCTGTATTATAAGTAATTACCTCCTCACATAATTATTTGTACATTACTGTTTTTAATCGAAATTGCATTTATTTTTGTGAATAAGATTACACTTAATAAAAACATTTACATGTCTATTTATCCATAAATTCTAAAATGGAACTTCAAAATATTCACTTAAAAAATATAGATTTGAAATTATAGAAAAAAATTTATCTCACCGAGACCTAGAGCATAAGTCAGAATGTTTTCACCTACGTTCTGTACAAGAAGTGAAAAATAATATTATAACTTTAACATAACCATTGAATATATGAGTACGTTGTCGCGGAATTTGTATAAATATAGATTTGTGAAGAATATTCAGAACAAACTGTAAAAAAAAAGCAATAAGCATAAATATTCTTTAAAAAAATAATATAAAGGAATATTTTAATAAATAAATGGAAATATGACCCACTAGGAAAGCGCATACAATGCCTGATAAATTCCATTCCAATTTTTAAGTTATAGCGAAGAAATATCTTTTGCTGAAATGGGTGAAAAATTATATATTTCGGTGATAATTTACTTCCCACTTCTCCTAAAGTATTTATATCTTAATTAATGCTTCTTTTAAACGACTTCAAAATTATTTTATAAATTCAAAAATTCAGTTATAAATTTGTTTAATTTAATGAAAAAAACAATTTTCAAATATTATTCATAAAATCAGTTTGGTTTTCTAAAAGCTATCAGCTTTCAATCATAATTTATTGGTACTGGAAATAAAACAGAAAATAGATTAAAAAGAAGGAAAAAAAAATTTAAATGAAAAAATCCTCATATTAACAAATTTTAAAGCCAAAATAGCAGTACATGCCACTGAAATTCGTGGTATCTGTTTCACGTGACATTTTAATCAATACTTTCATGTTATTAGTAGTATGATTTATTATAATGCTGCATCTTCTATAAAACTGCCAGCTATTCTTGCCAGAAAATGTTATAGTTCTAATCTTTCCTTTTATAATAAATGTTTGTGCTTATTAAATAGTAAAGCATGAAAAAAAAACGTTAAAGTACTATTCTTTTTGAAATTAAAATATATAATGGTATTTTTTTAAGTTTAAAAGTAAAAATATTATGCTTTTTATTATATTTAAAAAACTAATCCTTTTATTTTCTTACCTCTCCTATATTCCTCCAAAGTTACAAAATCCTGCAGTTCAATTTTTCAAGTCCTAACTATGACTTCTTCCTAGTCGAGTTCTAATGAAGCTTTATAAATGTCTCCAATGTGCCGCGATAGTTTTCTTATTTATCTCAAGGAAAACGACATTTGCCTTCTGCAAATGGTTCTTGGTAAGTTGATCTGAAAGATCCACTTAGGACAAAATCGCTTAAGAAAGCGCGAGGGATCCCCAAATGAGAACCAATTTTCACTAATTGTCACTGTCTAATGAAGCCGAGAGCGCCGGGCAACTTTCAAGAGTCTTTTGCCACTTCTTCAAGCCGCGCCGCTGGAGAATCGAAGCTATCAGAAGTTCGAAGATTTTGTCTCTTTTCGGAGGGATGCTTCCACTGCAAGAGTTGAGGAGGAAGTTTCAAATTAGGGGTATGATACGGCCCTCTCGGGAACTCCCGAATGGAATAACGGAATGAAAAAAGTAGCGGAGTTTCAGCTCTAAATTGTTTTGAAATATTTATTTGAAAGGATAATTATCTTTTGGTCTAATATTTGGGACTTAAAGTTAATAGATACTTAGAAGGTTAATATTTAGAACTCCTTGAATTAGAAACCAATATTGCAAATAAAAATAAACTTATTTTGAAAGTGACATATATCGCTTATTACTTTTGAATTATTTGATACTTATAACTGAACTTTTTGAGAAAAAATTATTTCCTATATGATTGTTATATAAATTATCATGAATGTATTAATATTTCATATGGAATACGTATGCTTTTTCCTGTATAATAAATAATATTTGTGTAAGTAGTATTAATGAGTATCATTTAAATCTCAAATTAGCACTTACTTTTAAACTTTTTATGATTAATAAGTAAACATTCAACACCAACAGTAGAACAATTTTAGATTGTAATACAAAACTAAACTGCAATATTTCACTTGATTTCGAAGACATTCAAAATTTTCGAAATTCTCCCATTATTTAGTTCGCTTCTATTATATTTACATTTCTGTTGCATTTTTACTTGCTTTCTAATTATTTTTAAATTAACGTAGTTTCTTATTTTTTTTTATTACGGACTTCAAAAAAAGTATTCTATTTTTTAATGCGTTTTCAAAAGTGTTTCTACTGAATTTATTATTGTTTGAAAGCAAGAATAGAAAACTACTATAAACGATATCCTGGTCGCATCTAGCGTTTCATGCTGATTTGTTCTAACACAAAGAAACAGGTTGATATAAGAAAGTCATCAATAAAGAACTGTAAAATCAGAATCTACTTAATTCTATAGAACTATTTTTAGTTTTACACAAATTCCATCACCTAACTCATCGTGAGATTTGTCTAAACGTGTAACAAACTGCATGCAGTAAATGAAAATTTTTCTTTCAAATAAATAAAGACCTTTTTAAATAGCTTTTCTTAAAATTCCTAATTCATTATAACTCCTTAAATACATCAAGATAAAAATAACAATAGCCATATCACAATTTAAAGTTTATATTGAAATTTAAAATACGAATTTAACTTGTAAGCAAAAATAATTCAAACAGTGTGTTGGCTCTAATTTCCGCGGTTCCCCAAGGTTTCTAGTATTCGGCCTCTGTAAAAGTACTTCTTCCGTGTTAATACTTCATTCGCAGAGAAACATTGTACGAAATATTGGCGCATATGCTATGAAGATTCTTACTCCTCTTTTTCATTGGTTCGTTATATATAATAAAATTTATTATAGAAAATAAATTAGTTAACAATTTAATGAAAAACTGAAGTCACAAATATAAATAATAAATAACGTATCTACTAGAATAATGAATCTAATAAGATTAATAAAAAAGTTACGAAAAAAATATCTTCAAAGCAGTACAATTTAAAATAAAATTCTCATATAATTAATATTATAAATTTACGAAAATTTACTCATATTACCACTAAAAATAAGGAGCGATGTATCTGTGTTCGTGTGGACCGCCCTACATTGTGTACCATTAGATCTGGAGTAACCAAATTAGGCACAAATATGCTTCAGAAGATGAAAATGCACACCTTAGAGCAATTTCTTTATTTTAATTTTTGTTTTGATTCATTAAGAATTAAATTGAATTTTATAATTTTCCTTCAGTAACTCCCGAAAATATTATTACTTAAAATTAAATTTTATGTAATTAAAAAAAATTTATATCTTTTTTCATGATAGAAATTTAATTGTTATACAACTTTTTGTTGAATTTCGGTGATATTTTAAAAGAATCTTTTACATAATTTTCAACTATATATATATATTTCTATTGTTTAACTGAAAAGCATTTTCATTGTTTCATTCAAAATGCAATCGTAAAGGACAGTGTGTACGACTGTGACTCTACATATGTGTTAATTTTCTGCTGATTATTTGACCTAGAGATACTAAATTTGACAAATTGGAGCAATTTGGACTTTGGAAAGTAGGAAGGTACACCTCGGAGAATTTATTATTATTATTATTATTATTACAATTTTTCAATCAAATATGTATGGCTATATTCTACGATATTTTTTTTAAATATTACAGCACAAAAATACGTTCTACGTTACCTTAGAATTCGGGAAAATAATTTTATAATTATAATGTAAGTGTAGTATTGTCATAGTATTGTGTAATATAGTATAATGTTCTATTATAATGATAGCATAACTTTTAAGTATAAATTTTCTTCTTTTTAATCAATTTTTATATTTACAAAAGCATATTTTATTGTTATAATGAAATTCAAATCGTTTTTATTATTCCTACTAATGTTTCATCCTATCTTTTCCATTGTTGATGTTCATTCATATTCTCCGACCTAGCCAGAGGCCATGCGGGAAACTTGATGGGGTCATCGAAGAGCAACCCCACCTAGTACGAAGGAACAAACTACACTTGATGACACTGGACTCGTGCAAACAATAAAAAACCCTCTAGAGAACGCATATTGGTACAGAAAAAGAATAGAAAAAAAAGCATTACATTTAGCATTAGATATTGTAAAATATTTAAAAGGCATAAATTACATTAAATGAGTTTTAACTTTTTACTTTAGGAGAGAACTAGATGCAAAACATTTGACAAAATGTCCCTAATAGAAGATTTAATGACTGGAATTTTTATTACATTTCATTATTTTTTATAATTTATGTTCATAATATGAAGTTTCAGCTTATTTTACTATGCTCTGTAGGCTTCATTATGAAATAGGCATTTTATAATTTTTTGAAATGTTGATGCACTTGCATTTCAAATGTAACTTCAGAACCAAGCAACTGTGAAATAGCTTTTAAGTGCTCCAATATTATAAAGAGAAATAATATTCTCTGCGAATCAGCTGATCATCAGAGACGGTTAGTAAATACATCTAATATTACTACTCTGTAATCAATACCTAAAGCAATGGTTTTATTAAAGACAATTTCAAACAAATAGCTCATAAATTTGACGAGGAGAAAGGAAGAGAAAAGTTTTATATCGATATAAGATAAAAGATTTATGAAATTCATTGTTCATATTTCTATAATTTTACTGAAATGCCTAAATAAGTGTTGGAAAAGTAATTCTAAGGACCTCAGCATATTAAATAATTTATTTAAAATAGTAAGTATAGATTTATAAAAGAATGCAAAACTAAGTAAAGAATAAATTACATTGCTTATTTAAAAAAATTTCAGAATTTTCTAACTGTTGTAACTGTGGAGATTTCTTTACTATTCATATTCTTTCCATTAATTAAAAAAATTTCATTGATGCCAATTCTGATTGTATTAAATATATTTGTGGAGAAATTATATATTCGTGATTTCCTTATTTCATATTTATTATTTAAAAACCGAATATTATATTTATATATATACAGTGGTGGCCAAAAGTGTGGACATTTTTTGAAATTTTTTCATATTTTTCATATTTTTTTTCAATTTTGCGTGCTTGTAGAATATATTAATTTTCACTTAAATACAAATGTTTAGATATAAAATTGAAGGTAATTCAATGTAATATGTAATAACAAAAACAATATTACAATATCTGTATCACAAAAAAAAGTTACGCTCATTTTAGTAGAACAAACAAACACAAATCGTTTTGAATAATGACGTGTTTTGTAATAAAAGCGTACTAGCCAATCACAAACACTGTTCTGAGGACCCATCCAATGTCTGTAACTATAATTTAGGTTATTTAGATGGTAAAAGAGTTATTGTTGTGGAAATATTTTGCGGAATGATGCATACTAGTACAATTAAATAGAGTATTGCTGTTTTTGAATATTTTAAGTCCTTTTTTTTAAATTAAACTAATTTTAAACAAACAACACCAACAAGAAGAACTGATTGGACATCTACAAAAAAAGCCGAATTGTCATAGTGAGAGAAAATGGCCTCTCTTATGTTGAAATTGCAAAACAAGTTGGTGGTTCAGTGACTTGTTCTGGTGTACGAAAGTTCTGTTTACGTATGAATAAACGAAATCAGTGGAAAATAAGGCCAAATAAGGCAAGAAAAAAATGCACAACTGCTACTGCCGATAGAAAAATTAAACGACTATGCCTTCAAGATAGAAAAATTTCAACAGATGACATTAGATGTGAAATGAATGCAGCGGGTATTTCAGTAAGTTCATGAACAGAAAGAAGAAGGTTATCAGGATTTGGACTACAAGCTAGAATTCCAAGGAAAAACCATATTTAAATCAAAAGCAACTCGAAAATCAAGTTAAGTGGGCAAAAGAACAACTTAAATGGTCAGAAAATCAATGGAAGCAAGTAATCTGGAGCGATGAGACTAAAATATCACTCTTTGGTAGTGATGGTAGAAAATACGTGAGACGTAGAGTAGGTGAAGCGCTTTATCCTGATTGCATTGAAGCAACTATAAAATCAACAACAAATTCCATGATTCGGGCATGTATATCTGCAGATGGTGGGGCCGAATTCAAGTGATTGATGGCATCCTGAATAGCAAAAAATACATCGAAATTGTCCTGGAACCAAATTGATACCTTCCATCAGAGATTTCTTCCCCAACAAAGCACCATTTATTTTTCAGCAGGATTCAGCTCCATGCCACACAGCAAAAGTATGCAAAGCATGGTTTCAAAATAAAGGCTTAGATGTATACCATGGCCAGGAAACAGCCCTGATCTCAATCCAATTGAAAATTTGCGGCGACGTTTGAAAATTCTTGTATGAAAAAAACATCCATCCAATTAAAGACAACTTATTGAATCTATAATTGATTCTTGGCATCATGTGATTACGAAAGATGAACTCCAAACATTCGTTCACTCGATGAAAAGACGCTGTGAAGATGTCTTAAAAAATAAGGGTTATCCTACTAAGTATTGATTGTGTAAGTATCACTTTAAAAAAATGCAAATCTAATATAGATCTTACTAAAATGAGCGTAACTTTTTTTTTGTAATACAGATGTTGTATTACTGTTTTTGTTATTAAATTCTACATTAAATTACTTTCAATTTGATATATAAACATTTGTATTTAAGTGAAAATTAATATATTCTACAAGCACGCAAAGTTGAAAAACATGAAACTTTCAAAAAATGTCCACACTTTTGATCACCACTGTATATATATAGCACCATTTTTAAGGCTTATCTATGACTTTCCATGAATAAAAATTCTTTGAAAAGTGAAACGGAAAAATGCATCCGCCGCCTGTACCCACTATAAGAGAAATGGGGAAAAAATATGGGACATTATCTAGAAAAAAAGTCTATCTGAGCTTTCTTTCATAGACAAAACGTAGTTGTGAAAATCTGAAAGGGGAAAAAAGGTCTCCCCAGTGCACCCAAACATTATAATACCGAGATGCATCGTTACATTGATTGGCTCACGGAAAATGGATGGGGGTGGTGTGGAGGAGTCTGCAAAAAGGAAGGAGTAATGACCATCGGAGCGCCGTTGTGGCCTAATGACATCTGCACAGCTTCCTCTGTCAGATGCCGGTATTCGTAGGTTTAAAAAGGTCTAAGTCCAAAAAGCAAGACAGAGATCGGTGTCACATATCACTGCAAGGCATATTTGACACTTTCACTATCTCGTCAGGTGCGACATTGGGGTTTGAACTCCTCTTACATCTCGAAAATAAAAAGTGATTTAACACTTTAAAATGATCTTTAGTGGATTTATCTGACATAATGCAAGCAAATGCAGATTTTATCACATTAATGAATTTTTAGCAATAAGGAAAGTCACTGCTTGAGTTAAATAAGTTCAATATAATGTCTGCATTAATTAAATTTCCCGCTTCATCAACTATCCTTTGAATCAATTATCTAAATTTTTGAGAGCCACCTTTAAATTCATAGTATTATCACATAACATATTTCGTATTTCAAATCTTTTGATGGCAAATATTTCAGTATATATGAAATTATAAATTCAAAATGAGAACCGTCTTCATGAAAGAATCATAAATTTCAAACATCAATTATTTTAACTATATTATTCCTATTTTGTCGGAGAATGACAATGAATTTTGGTAAATAATGAGTATTTCGAAATTGATTGTAGTTTCTATGCTTAGTCATGATTATTTGATACAAAAATCTTCATCTGATTGATTCTTACACAGTTTTTTAGATAATTTTAAAATACATTGACTGAGTGAGCGTAACAAAGTGAAGTAAATTAACCTGTAAATATAATATTTTTTTTAATTAGAGAAGAAATTTCAAAGCAACGTTTTGCTTATTTTTATTACGCCTTTGGTGACCAACTAATTCACTGGGAATATAAGCATTCCTTAATTTCCGTTAAATAACTTTTGCATAACTTTGATATTCGAGGTTCCTTTAAAAAAAGATTTATAAGCATCAAAATGCGATAGACATCAGATCTGTGTAATTTTAATAAATTTATACTTGCTCTATTTATTGTGTAAATATAGTTAATGGAGCTAATTCCTATAACATCATTCCATCAAAAAAAGCTTAAATAGCTCAAGTAATATATCTTCTATTTACATGTCGTTGTTCATGAGGCTGCAGCTTCACTTTTACATTCTTCAGATAAACTGCGCAGAAAACAGAACCAGTCGTTTACTTTTAAATAAGAGAAGAAAATCATTCTATTAAATATTTAATGAAACAAAGAAAATAATTTTAATTTTATTTTCAAATGCAATATCTATTGTTGAAAACTATGTAACAAAAATGTTTTTAAAAAAATGTCAAAAATTAAGAAAAAATTCCTAAACAATTAAATTGGGTTGAAATATAATTTAAAGTACCCTTCACCTCGCCAATGATACTAACAATGTCAGCCATTTTGATTTCTGAGTTTGACTACTTGACATATTGGCCATCCTGGGCGAAGTGCAGGAGTACTCTAAACTAGATTTCAACCTTAAATTGGTATCCTTAAATAAATTCTCCTTTTAATTTTAAAATGATACAAAAATAGTTTTAGAGCAATAAAATTTTCAGAAATCAAGGGAAAACGTCAAAATTTCGTTTAGTTTCAAATTAAATAAGATTGAAATTCCCCAAAACATCACTCCAATGTACATATTTTTATCCTCCAAAGAACACTTTTACCAAGCCAAAAATATTTTTGATCATATAATGATATTCACTACAAATACGAAAAATTTGTGTTGCATTAATAAGGGGAATAATAACTCTTTAAAGTAATCAATGCATTGTTTTTGTCATGAAAAGTATAATTTAGGCTTTGTATCAACATTCTGCAAGTCGAATTTCCCAAATAAAAGCAATACTGCTTGGCGATGTGAAAAATGGGATGTTCAGCATCGGTGAATATAATTTTTACTATCAACTTAGTGAACTTTGTACTCATCCTCTCCTGCGACATGTCAGATCATGGTTAATTATTAAAAAAATATTTCTTCAAACGGAAATGTAATTTTTAAAAAATCTCTATTATAACATTCAACAGGTCTCTATTATACCACAGATATTCTAAATCTATCTAAATTTGGGGGAGTTATTTAACCAAATTTTATCCGATATTCTCCAATAAACCTACTTGTGTATTATAAACTACATACATTAGCGATCAATAGTTACAATACAGCCTAATAGCATACGAGCTTTGGCCTATTTATAGACGATTAATAGCTGGAATACAATTAATATATAAGTTAATAAAATGCGGTTAATATAAATATATATAGATACAAAATCACGTACCAGACTTTACACATTTAAATCATTGCGTTTTCGAGTTATCATTTTATAACTTCGTGAAAATACAGATAGAGAGACAGTTAACCTTTGAAAGATGCGATTCAAAATTTTATAAAGGCGCTTTTTAAATACTAAAACTGTGAACCACATTTCATTTGCCTAATTTGTGACACTTTTCAATCATAAAATTTTGTGTGAAAATTAAAACTGACAGACAATCAATCCATAGGTGGGTTTCGTGTCAAATTTGATGCATATCTAACATTTGAATTCTAAACGTGCTAGCCAAATTTTATCTATTTGGTTCTCTGCGTTTTTTAATAACTGTATTATACTCGAAATTCTGGACAGATAGGTTTCATTTGAATGTATTTCGTTTAAAATTTTAAAGAAATCAACCATTTTGATGTAAAGATCAATATACTAATTTTAATCAATCTAGCTGGGAGCGTTATTGAATTATCGTTTCACAGACAGACTGAAATAATTCCAAAAATGTTTTTCCAACACAGGAAGATCTAAAACTTGAACATTAATCAAAATATCGAATTTGAATCCTCTGAAGACTACCATACTTTCTTTTTATACAGTTCCTGTACGACTAAGTAAAAGTACCAAATATTATATAATATAAATTTAATGTATAAATGGATAATGACTAGGAAAAAAAAGAAATTCATGATGAAATACCTAGATATTTTGAATCATCACACCATTAAATAAAAATCCTCATGGTGGAAAGCATCCTCTTTTTTCTTTTTCTTTCAGAAAATTTGAAGCATTTTTATTTATAAATATTTTTAAAAATTTAAATTAGTATTTAAATTTTTTAGCTGTCCAAGTGTATAATTCTAAAAAGCAATAATCATATTTTGTTCAATGATTCAATTTAATACCTTAATCAACCTTCTGACTTCTTATACGAGCAAAAATGCAAATGATAAAGATAATATCAAATGCAAGCAAACAATTGTCTACCTACGACTATTCAATTACAATTTAAAATAACTAACTTTAATATGGCAATCGAAATTATAAATTTCATTAAAAATTCATTGTACTTTTGGCTCTCTAACAACCAGTAATTTTGCTTGCAAATACAGGCTCTAATTACTCTTACAGAATCCTTGTTTTTAGAGATTTTTTTTAGCTTTATATCATTGCAAATTTTAATGTCAATACTTAGAAAAATGCTTTTATAAAAAAAGTTTTTCTTTCAAAATATGTTTATTTAAATTTATAATTTTAATGTATTACAGAAATTTATTTTTTAAACTTTAAAATCTTAAAAATTAGATTGCAGAATAAAACTAAAAATAAGGTATTGGTAAGCTTTTTCAAAAGGAATTTCTGAACATAAATCAAATTTAAAGGAGGTGAAAAATATAAATTATGAATAAAGAAATTAGATTTTCTCTCATTTAAACGAAATATTTTCATTAATGAAACAGATTTTATTTTAATTATTAATTTCATGTCGTTGCAACTAATCGTTAACAAACGAGTTCGAAAAATGTAAAACCGAAATTGATTTTGGAAACGTATCTTAGCATCTCAATAAATAAGAATTAAAAAAGTAGCTTAATATTAATGATGCGATAAGAAACAAATGTCAAGAATTTATGCCATTAAAAGAAATTAATGTCTAATTTTTTTAATCAAAATATTCCAAGGCATATAAAGCAGTGAAAATCCTTTTATTTACTTTCAATAACCTATCCAATAAAGAAAGTAAGTTAAGAGAAACTGCAGTGAAACTGCACTGAACAGTCAGTAAGACATTAAAAGTTATTAATGTACATTAAAATACAGCTGCCGTAAAAAAAAACGTATTTTAAAATATTTAAATTTTTTTTAATTCAAATTCTTTGAAATGATTTTAAGATACTTTATCTAATTTCATGATAAGCTTCTTTAAAACTCTGAGATTTGTTGCTTCTTTCAAGTTCTAAAGATATAACTCAATTTATTAAAGAACCTTCTATATCCTGAATAAATAATGAAAGTAAATAAAACATTATATTAGTCAGTCATTTTTTATCCTCATTTCATTTTTAGTTTTAATTTCTATCATAAAATTAGAAAATACTCCCGTACTAATTTCGAATACGTAAAAAAATCTATGTAAATATACTATCAGTAAATAGATCCTGAATATCTTTTAGCATTTTTATTACATCCAAAAGTGTCACATATTATCTTCATTATGAACAGTTTACTTCAATTTAGAATAAATAAATAGTAAATGTTTTATATCACATGCACACACACACATGCATTAGCAAATTTTTCAACAATCTTCTTTAAAAAAAACTGTGAAATTTACCAAGAAGCAAAATACTAATTTTATCAAGGAATTAATTCATAATAGTATTGTGAAAAGATCATATCTTTAAAAAGTAAAGAAATACTTGTTTAAATAAACCTAATTTATGATAAAGACTTTTTAGATAATACTCATGCACTTCATAATAATATGCTTTGATGGGCAGCAAATAACTAAAACAAATAAATAATAAGGAGAAAAGTAACTGATCTGGCTATGGAATATTTTCGGATATAAAAAAAAATTGTTCAAAGCTATGTTTGTAGATAATAAAGAAGAATAGTACTTATTCTAAATCACGAAAGGATATACATTTAATAAATCGAAATTTATTGACTATTAAGAGCATTTGTGAATACCTTTCCAACACCCTTCAAAAAATTATTAAAAAATTTATATCTGATGACAACCAAAATATTTTCAATAATAGCATAAATGTATGTTCTGAGATGGAGGGGGGGAGCCTTTCGAGTATCTCTGTAAAAGCTAAATATAGATAAATATGCATTCCGATTAAATGTTTATAACTTATATATAATAAAAAATTTTCTTCTTCTTTCGAGTCTTTAGGTAATAATCGATAGTAATCGCTTATATTAAATTCTCAAGCTATTAGATAAATTTCGTACATATAGAAAAAAATTATAATCTTTTTTCAGCCAAAAGTATTTTTCTAAACATAAACATAATATATATCATCATTTAATGCATATTAAATTTTGTGTGATAAAATTTTTAAAATTTTATAAAATATTATTATAACTATATAATGTTATATTTATTATAAATAATGCGGATCATTTTATATATTAAATCAGATTTCTAACACTCATCTTAATATTAAAAATATTTACAGAAAAATAAACTAAAAATGTTATTATTAAATTATATAAAGTTCTTGTTTAAACTATCAGACATGTAAAAGCAATTTTCGTAGAATTCTTTTTCTACTCTTAATATTGGAAAACATTGATCTAAACATTTTAGTCCTCAAAATTAAAAATTAACATTAAATGAAGAAAAAAAAACGCTAAAAGATGCCATAATTCTAAAAAAAAAAAAAACATAAGAGATTAAGCATCCTACCTTTGAACTAGAAATTTCTGAGCGTGTACCATTCTAAACATTTCGTCATAACATACAGACAATGAATAATTTTAGAATCGCAATTCTTGATTAATTGTTGCCACATATAAAGTGAAAATACACTTGCTTTTAATCTAGTCATTAAAAAATATTTCAATGAGTAAAAAAGATAATTTGAGCATGTTAATGTTTCAATTCAAATATACTAACTAAAAATTGCAAAATGTATTTTACAACATGCATGATTCCCATGAAGTTGTAAAAAACATTCGAAGTGTGAAACTTTTCAACGGGGATTTAATTAGAATTTTAGTTCAAAGTCAATCAAACAATTACTTCGAATTATTCAAAGTCAATCAAACAATTACTTATTCGAAGCATATTATTGCACAAAAACCATTTTCACAACAATTTGAAATTAAAAACACAATGTTTCAGTGATACCAATTTTATATCCATACAATGTTTCTTCAATTTCAATAAATTTTTCAAAATATTTTAAATGTATCTTACAACAATAACTGTCATTGTTTTGGAATTACATTTATACTCACGTGGTTGCAACTATTTTAAGTATATATTTTCATTTGCAATTAAAATTTGCTATAATGAAGAATAAATTTTTGAAATAATTAAAGATATACGAATTAATGCTAAAATATTTCTATACTCTTATGTTTTTGATTTATTTAAGATCTGATTTTTCTTCAATTTTTTTATCTGCAAATTTTACAAGGATTAAAAATTCAGAATATATGTGACTATCAAAATACTTTAAGGTTCAATGCCCAACATAAACAGCTATTTTTATAATATCTGAAAACCAATGTGGATTTTTTAACAGTGGTTTAATAAATGTAAAAGGTTATATATGCAAAGATTTCATTCGCACTATTAATCAGCTCTTCTACTGGAAATGAGGACAGTTTTAAGATTTCAAATGATGGTAGTGAAATTTTTAGGACAGAAAAGAAGACGGTCTTACGAATAATTTATAATCGCCGAATACTAAAAACATATCAGACATCAACAAAAGTGTCATCACTGATCTAATGCATGCAAAAATTAGAATTCGGTTTTCAGTATCATTCCCAGAGAGGGCCGACGTACACCATTATGGCTCTGTTCCTGCACCCTGACTCTCGCCAGCTGTCGCACTCAGAAAGAAACTCAGGATTTCGCTCAAAGACGGAGGAGGGGGAAAAAAACTGGGAAAAAATATTATCAAAGGGCTGCAAAAAATTGAAGTTTCAACGACATTAGCTTAATGCAAGTTAAGAAAGAAGCGTCTTATATGCCCACACACTCACTGGTGGAGGGGGAAAAAATTGAACAATAATCAAAAAAGCGAAAGAAAGCGGGAGGGATGGAAAACCTAATGTCCCTGTGGCACTTCGTTACTGGGGAAAATCCACTTCTTTAACGTGTTCACTAGAAGCAAAGGCCGCCTAATTATTGCCTGTTTTGCAGAGGCAATTATGTAAATTTGGTTGCGCGTCAGCAGGTTTTTACTGACCACTTGGATCGACGCTTTGTTGCAAGCAGGGAAGCGTGTCTGGAGGCACTGATTTTCCAGCGCATGGGTAAATGACGCATCGCCTAGACTCGAGTGGAAAGGAAAAAAAAAGCATAACTGCTTTTTAACGGTTAAATGGAATCATTAGCTCCTACAGATTTTACGAGCTTTATGGAGATCAATACTTGAAGAACATTTTTTTTCTTTCCAGCTCTAATTTTAGACTTCGTTTATCGCGTTCGATGGCCTATTAAAAATTGCATGGAATACATAGAGACTTGATCGTTAAAGGGTTAAATAATGGAAATTTTTTTAATTAGTTTAATCTTATAGAAGATGAATGTTATATTTATCTGACAATATTTCTGAAAGAAATTCTTAGGAAGCGAATTAATTGCTTAAAAGGATTTTTATATCATTAATTTCTTATCTTCCTAAACTAATTATCTTAGTATAAATTTTGACTTATATGACTTTCTATACTAGAATCATTATTAAACCAAATAAAACACTGAGATTATTGGTGAAAATTTGTAAAGCGAACTTTAAAAGTTCTACAAGGTTTTCATCACTACTATAATGGCATTAGTATGCAGGCTAGCAGAAATTTTCAGAAATCTTACAGACGATGCAATTTTAGAATTTTTAAGTCAAATCATTCATAAACTATTTTTTAAAAAAGAAGTTTATTTATTTCTTTGTACAGTATTAATAAAAGCCACAATAGTTTTTATAGATATGACCGTTTGCATTGATTATTTAGCTACTGTCATTGTAAAAATTAAAGCTTCATATAAGAAACATTACAATTTAAATAGTTTACTTTAAATTATAATTTCCTTTCAAACAGATTTTCAGTCATTCAGCCATCCAGGTTGTTTTTAATTAATGGAATCAGTGGAGTTGGGCATTATAGCTTACAAGCATATACCACTATAACAAGGTGAACTTCAACCGAATAAGTATAAAAGTATATAACTACAGAAATCGGTCTAGCATAATGAAGTTGAAAGTATTTTGTGTCACCAAGGAAAATTAAATCTCAATCCAGACAATGCCCAAGCCTCAAAATTCAGAGATATGCAAAAATTTTATATGAAAAAAATCAAAAGATAGCTTTATTAGTTAGTTTAATTTGTTCCATAACAAATATTTGTAGTTCTCCATATTTTCTTAACAGTTATAATTTGTATATGATCAATGGATCATGAAGATACAGTTTCATTCATAAAGAACTTTCTTAACTAAAAGTATTCTACAGACATAATGAATATTAAAATTAAGAAAACTTTAACCAAATGATTTTAAAAGGGAAGACATTTGAATATGTCTTCTGTTGTCAATTGATCCTTTTCCTTGAAAAACGAATATAACTGTTATATATAATTTATATTATGCCTCATTTATAATCATAATTTCTGCTATTATATATCATTTATAATGTATCTGACATGCATCCTTTATTTCCAAAATATATTTCTTCACGATTGTCATTATGAAATATGCAATTATTCTTACGAGTGCAAAAACTACAAAATAATTTTTGATTAACTAGTTTTTTTTTTAATTTTATATTTGATATATCTTGTACTCCCAATTTTGCAATGTAAAGTTTACTCATATTTTATTCAGCTTCTTAATTCTCTTTTCACTCGCTTTTTCAAGTATCAGTATACATTTTACTTAGCTTCGGATGCATTTCTTAGAAAATTGGTAACATATTTTACTGTGAATGTATACTTAAAAAAATACAGAAAACCCTACACATGGTGATGAAATCATTTTTGCTGTCACAAATAAAAATGTGACCAAATATAGCAATCTTTGCTGAAAGAAAGGAGTCTTTAAACACAATCTGCTGAAAACCCTATGAAGAATTTTAATTTAAGAAGAAAACTTCTGTTATCCTTTATATTAACTAATTCTTGTCTAATTTTTTGCTATTTATAGACTTTCATCGAGTTTGAGAGAAGTACTGTCAAAAGCAAATGCATACAATGATTCATTTCAAAGCTCTCTGATTGTGTAGATTAGAAAGCTATTCCTTCCAAAATCAAACAAAAATTAAACCAATTAATTCTCTCAAACCCATTAATGCAAAAAGGGTCATGATTTTAAAAATGACCACCTTTTCATTTTCTCCAACCAATCATCTAATCCTCCCCTTCTAACCATTTAGGATCTTTTTCCCAACAAAAAAAGTCTTTTTTTTTTCGCTCCCGTACAGCGAAAGCATCATTACGGACCATCGTGTAGAGTGGGAGGGGGGAGTGCTTTTACATCGAATTAAGTTAGCAGCCGTAAACAGCGAGTCAGGTGATTTTTCATGGGCGCTAATGCAGTTAAAAAGCGCTATACTTGTCAAAAAACCAAGCGCGCTTTAGTGATTATTAAGTTTCGGAAAAGGAGGGACGATTGAAAGAGGTTTTCTTTGTTAATGTTATTTGTTTTCGATTTCTCTGACACTTTTAGCTCGATTGTCGGCCCCATCCTACCTCTTAATCGATGTGTGTTATTCGGATACGCTTTTACTTCCCTCCCACTACGTAGTTGTCCTGATTTCGGTCCCCCCCCCCCAAGAAAAGAAAAAAAAACACGCTGGAACCTCTGCAACTATGAAGACAAATGAAGAACTGTCGCGTATTATGTCGTTTTCGCGCGAAACATGGAACAAATAAAAGTCGTGTATTTTATTAAATTGTAGGAAATGTAGTTGACGTTTTAAAGCGACGTTATTGCATCGTTTACAGAGCCAGAGTCGTTCTTCATTCGATGTTCGAAGCGTCTTTTCCGTTTTTCCCTCGTTGTTTTATTTATATTTTTTCGAATGTTTCGTTACGATTGCTTTTTTTTTTTTTTTCGAAGTAAAGTTATTAAAATGAAATTGTCTTCGCATCCGGCAAGAAGTGAAGAGTTTTGTTACGTTGTTAAAGTCTGTTCTCGTGTTTGATAATCATCTCTTCCATTTTATGCTGTCGTCGTTTCTCCCCCCCCCCTTCCATCTCGAAATGGAGCGTGAGCTGCCTTTTGAATGATTTTTATCTCTGTTTGAAAGAAGATGCCAACTTTTTAAAGCAAACGCGACAAAAATAACGCATTTAAAATAAATGCGTTTTCAATGCGAATTTAATGATAATTCTTCAAATTCCATGGATGGTAAAAATAGATAAATAAAATTTTGGATAATCTAAATTAAATATTTGATTAACCCTTTAAACTCGGGAAAGTAATTTAATGCATGATTTTTCACCTAATACAAGGGCTTGTTAATTGTTCTGAAAAATGAAGATGAGTTTTCCAGAAAAATGAATATACATCTTTTTACCATTCTGAAGGCGTTTTTAAAAATCAAAATCGAAAAACAAATAAATAAAACTTCAAAATGATGCACTGTCTTGAATGGCGAGGAAGAGGGACCATCCGAGTGCAAAGGATTAATAATATTTGAGATGAAATTAGTATGCCATGATTTTTTTCTAATAGCAAAAATGTATTTGAAATGTAAATTTAAAGTATTTGAATAGAAGGTATTTAAGAGAAACTTTTCCAAATATATATATATGTATATATATAAAGTATTTATATCTTTGAATTTTCTTCCTAAAACTAATGAAAAAATACCTATAGAACAAAAATAAATATTATAAACTAAAAATATTTTAAAAGGTGAAAGAAAGATTTTTTTTAAGTAAAAAGAGGTATAATGCAAAAATTTTTCCAGTTTAAAAGTTTATCAAACTATTTGCACAAAATCATATGATTAACTTAAAAAATACGTTATATAAACTCTGAATTAAACTGTATTTATAGACAATCTTTAAATATAGATAAATCAAAATCGAAATATTGATTTATTGACATGAATTTTGTTTTTCAGCTTGTGAAGTGTTATAAATGCAAAATTCTTTTAAATCAACAGACTACTTATAATGTGATTCAGGAACTACAGCAAATATTAAGAAATTATATACTAAATTTAAATAAAAAAAAATTGCACGCGATTTTAATTTATTAAGTTTTTGCCAAAATTTAGAAATTTTGACAATACGTTTTAAAATGTAAATAGCATTAAAACGTAAATTATAAATATATAAAAATTTTGATTCTTCAAAAAAGGAGGACAGAAATAAAATTTAAAAGATTTTATAAAGAAAACTATTCAGGAAACTTATTGAATAAAAATATTTAACAATTTCGCCATAACTTTTCAACGTCGTTATTTGCTTCACGTTCTAATTTTCAGACAGTTAATTTGAAGCAAAAGTGTATCGATCCGGTGCATAAATGCATTACTTAATTTTACTCTATGTTCATTTTCATGAAGAAATGATTTGCATTCTGATTCCTAATGTACAATTATATGGAAAGGTTAAATAAGAAGAGCAATACTTTTGTAAGAATTCTTGAATCCGTCTCTCTCTTACTGTAAATCCAAACAGAAATTAATTATAATCGTAGTCTCTTCTTGTCGTATTCCTTTAATTTTTTTAATACTTGTGTATTTTTCATAAATTGAGAATTTAAAAAATATATCATTCGACTATAACAACCTTTATTTAAAAAATAAATGTATTGTTTTGTTTACAGTTTTACGTATTGTGATATCTTTTTTATTATTATTATGAATCACATGCAAGAAATATGTCTCACGTTTCATTTCTTTACAAAAATATTCTTTTTTTGTAAAAATTTAGTAATTTCTTATTTGTTTTTGTATCTTTATAAAGATTTAATTATCTGATGAATGGTTTTCGGACTCATTAAAATTTCTTTTTTTTTTTACAACCAAATATGCTGCATTTTCTTCTTAACATAACTATAATAATTTAATATTATTCTTTTTAATAAAGAAAAATTGTAGATATACACATTTGCTTTCATTTATCTTTTTTTTTCAGTTAAATTCATTGAAAAGTTTATATATAGATCTTCATTACAAAGATCTGAACTACAAACGTTTTATTAAAATGTAATATATTTGTGCCTATTGTTGAAGCAATATAATTTATAATACATATTTTTCTCAAAAATTTATCTTTTTCAATTCACTTTTTGTCATTACGGACGGGCGAATGGTTTTCTTACAAATTTCTTTCATTTGCACGTATTTACTAATTTCTCCCTCTATCAACAATAAAATATTAGAAAAAATATTTCTTAAAATGCTTATATCTTAAAGTCTTTTAAAAAGTCTGAATCGAGATTTAATCTAACAAATAAACAAATTATTAATTTTTTTTAAAATAAAATTGTATTTGCAATTATTCTGTTCTTAAAGAAATATCACAATACAGAAACAAATAAAGTCACATTTTACTTATTATAAGAACTGTTTAAATCTTGACATGTACTGAGAATAAAAAGCACAAAATAATTCAAAGAAGCAATATATAAATAATATCAGTTTACAAAAAAGAAATATTATTAAGCATTTAAACATTCTTTCACTTAATACACAACGTTTAAATATCTATTAAAATTTTAAAAACTTGAAATAAAATCAATATTGTATTTATTTAAACTGGTAACGTTTTTGTTATTTTCTATCGCTTAAAAGTTATTTGGAACAATCTTGAAATTTTGTATCCAAATTTATGCTTACTGCGAAACTTGTTTAAAGCTGTTAAGAAAGACATACATTGAATTTTTTAAAAATAGATTTTGAAAATAAACTTATTGGTTATTGTAGATATATTTCAAGAAACTTTTGAGAATAATCCCAATTTTTCTTGAGACTTTCAAAAGAATTTTAATATTTTTCCCCTTTAAAAAAATTGCAAATATATATTATTATTAAGTAATTATTAAAAATATTTGCAGTTTTAAAAAAAGAATACCCGAAAAGGCTTTTAGTATATAACCGATGGTATTATTAAAAGTAACAATATTATCAATTTGAAGTCATGATTATATTTGGTTATCACAAAACAATTAGTAAATATTAACGATTTCAAAATTTAAAAAAAAATATTGAAAATAATATTTTAAACCTAATTCCACATCACTATTTAAGTATAAAAAAAATAATAACATAAGACTACAAGAAAAAACAATTACGTTGGCATTTCATGGTAAAATTCAAAAAAATAAATAAATGATCCACTCTTACTGAAAAATATGAGCATAAATACATGAAATATATTGTTATATAATGAATTACATTGATTCTGAGCATAATATATAACAAAAACATAAATAATTAAACATATAATTAATAGCAAAGAACAGGAATGATATTTTGAAGTCATTTTATAATAAACTAGTTATATATTTTATAACATAAAGAGAATTAACTCATCTTTTTAAATGCTACAAAAGCAAATCGTTTTTTTTTTTTTACTACTTAGGAATTATAATTGCGTAATTTAGAAATAAACTTATCTATACATTTCATATCAAGAGACAAAAAAATTTCAACTTTAGAGTACATTTACTTAAACATATTATAAAAATAAGCACTGCAGTTATGAAGAATTCGGTTTTCATCAAACACTATATAAAAATATACATATTTAGACCAAATGAACACTCAAATGACCCAAATCTGCATATTCTCTCATTTCGCCAAAGTTAAGAAGCCCAAACGATCTCTTTCCCATTCCTAAGAACCGTTTAATTATTAAGCGAATCGAATTTTAAATCAGATTCGCTGGGCGCCCTTTCTCCTTCGAGAAATAAGCCCTCATCTCATAAAAGGGGGCGAAGGGCATTTTTTCGCCCTCAAAAACCATTATCTCGCCGCTCCTGCGAGGAACGTCTTTTAAAAATGGAGTCCTTTCCTTTCCTTTTAAAAGCCCCGGATGGATGGGGCGCAGATGGCTGGCTCAAGTTTTCCCAAAGCCTCAGCTGGAATTTGCGAAGGCACTCATAAAGTTAAGATTGGCTAATTATATCGGCATCATTTGCATAATAATGGCTCCATCGCCCTTAAAATATAGCGCTTTATCCGCAGGCATTTATCTGCCAATATAAGAAAAGAATGGGGCCGCCCCGGAGTTTTGGTGGGAGGTTATAGTTTCCTCCTCGGCGGCGAGCAAAAAAAATGCGGCTGCCTTTCAATAATGGACTAAAATGTCGCGCAGATTGAGTTTGTAGAGGGTATCAAATCATCCTTTTTTAAAAATTCGGTGGATTCCACTTGAAAGCTCCTAAAGAGAAGAGGAAGTTTTCTTTGGCTTTTTTGCCTCAGCACTTTTCTCTTAATGATCGCAGAGTTATAATTGTTAGTTGATTGGGGGATTAACGGAAAAGGTCTTCGTTATTTTTCCATTAGAACTTTTCGAGAGCGTTCGTCTGTAAATAACTTTCAATTAGTGTCATAGGGGATAATTAGGCGATGGTCCAGTCTTTCTAATGGACTTTTTGAGGAAAAATATATCTTTCGGACAGATGGGCTGTGTTGTTTTACCCAAACTTAATTTAGCGTGAGCCTTCAAAAGTTCATAAACAAAGTTTAAGAAAACGTTAATGAGTATAGTTGATGTGCAGTTAAGAAACAATTGATTACTGTCATTAGGTGTTTTTTTTTCCGTAATTATTTCCATTCAATCAGAGAATTATTTTAATAAAGCTTTGAGCCGATGTTGTTTTAATTTCCATAGAAACATTTCTTTTGTATCAAAACTTAACAATTTAAAAGAAAGAATATATGAAAGAGCAATTATGAAAGATATAAGAATGATAGCTGCAACTTGTTTGAATAACGGGAATTGTTATAAAATAAGGAAGGTGATATCCCAATATATTATCACTGGTTGTTTCATTTATTTTTCTTTATTTAGTGCAGTGTTTAGTGATATTAAAGAATATTGCATATTTATAATGATGGAATATTTACTTTAGAATACAAGCGGAAAGAATCTCGTATAATGATTATTTTTATGCCTAAATTACTTTCTAACACAACTTGTTTCCTCTTAAGAACAATGCTTGACTTTGGTTGCTTATCATTAAATTATGTTATTAATAAATTCTTATTTTTTTTAAATTATTTTTCAAGTTTCAGTATTTTTAAATAAATTTTCAAATGAAATTGAAAATCATAAATATTTTCATTTAAATCAGCTCTTGACATCTCTTTAATTAGTAAAGATAACATAGACATTAATATATTTCCTTCTAAAAAATGCTTATATATTGTAGAGAAATGTTAAGAATATTCATTTTGTTGTGAATAAAAAAAATACCTAAAAAAATTAATAATACATTGTATAAATAACAACATACAAACAAATAATCTGTTTTAGCTAGTAAAGAATATATAGGTCACAATTCATTATATATATCACAAATGATGTAACTATATAAGGGAAGCAAAAAGAATCTTACTTGGTAGAAATATACTTGATTGCTTAACATAAAAATTAAGCAATTTAAATTGGAAGAATTCTAAATATCAGTTTACTACACAAGACTACCAGTCCAATCATGGTCCAAAAGTTAATTTCCAAACAGTTAGAGATAAACATATTTCCAACTGGAAAAATTGTTCAAATGACATTACTAAATATATTTTATGTTATTTAAGTAAATTATTTGAATACTGAAAATATCACTATGTATATATTTTTGAAGCCTTCCCATCCTATTATTCATATTTCATTAAATATTTCTAATACTTTAATATTTTAAAGAAAAAAAGTTCAATTATTCTAAGACCAAAATGGATTCAGTTATGAAAATTCAAATTTCGTTATTTTTAAGTCAATCATCTGTGACTTGGAGAAAACGTTGTTACAATTACAATTTTTAGATTTTAACTTGTCTCAGATTAAAATTTAAATCTTTGGAACATTTTAGAATTATAATATGAGCAACAGCTTGTCATAAAATTGGTATTATTCTTTAATGACACGGTGATTTTACTTGAAGCATCTCCAACTTAACTATTCACAATGTTCTAACATAGAATTTTGAATGTTGCTTTAATTCATTCTAATATGTTGACTGCTGCCTTATTCGCATGTGATTCATACTTAATATCTGATTAACTGATCCCTTCTCTAGAAACATCGAAGAAAGTGGTCATCTAATGAAATAGATAGTTCAAATGACAGTCACAATCATGACAGCTCAATTTCTTCACATCTTCTCGATTACATAAATTTCATTGGAAAGAATTCAGTCACATATCATACTCATTAAATAAACCAGCAGAATGAAATCAATTCATCTCACGAGACACACTTCTTCGCCCTTATTTTGAAATCCATTGCACTTTTCTTGGGATAAAATGAAAAAGACCTGATGCCATTACAAAGCGCAAGACAATACGCAGTTAGATGGAAAGAGCAAAGGGCTCAATGTTTACTGTGTGATTTTACCTTACTGATTAAACATTTAGCAATGGAGTCTCAAAGTTCAAAGTACTTAAATTTACTATGTAACGCAATTTTAGTACTGTTGACTAACTTCGGCAATCAGTTGTCTGTTCACTATATTAAAAGAATTAATGTAGTCACGTCAACCAATTTTGATGAATGTCTTATCACAACAGAAGAAAGCTTCATTTTTAAATTATACAAGCATAACAAACAAAAAAGTGATGCTCTACAAAACGGCAAAATTAACTGGTGAAATCGCTCTAGTTGCTGAGGTAAGGGGGCTGTGCCAAAATTTTATTTTTCAAAAATTAATTATTCCCGCTCCTGCTTTTAATTTCTCCCGAAACTGAAGGCAGGAACGGGAGGAAAGCAGGAGGCTGATCATGATGTTTGAGAGATCGCCACAGTAGTGGCTGTTGAGGTTTTATAGAAGTTTTTTTTTTCATCTAACTTCATAGAAAATGTACAGTGAAGTAAAGTTTTTGATATTTCTCTTAAAATATAAAGGGAATCATTTAAACTAGGAATCGGAAGTTTACGTCAGGAATAAACAATGGCGAAATCGGATTAGTAGTTGGGGCTGGGGAATTGTTTTTTTTTATCTTTTAATTGTATATTTTATTTTACATTTTTATATATTTATTTTTATTTTTATTTATCATTTTTTTTCAATATAGATTTAAAAAATAGGAGCTCTAAATATAGGCAATAGAACTGGGTGCTAGTATTTGGCGTCTTGCATTTGTCTTGATCATAATGTTTACTGCATCAATATAATACTGAAAGTTAAAAATATAATTAAAATCAAGAAATATGTGGCAAAAACAGCAATATATTTTGAAATAATTCAAACAGAATTGATAAATGGGACGAATTCTATTAAGATAATAATAAATTTAAAAGGTGAGTAATTTATTGATATCCTTTATTATGCCTTTACTATCCTAGTTTTTATTTCTCCAAATCAGATCTCAGATTTTATTAAATATCTTTGTAAAAATAAAAAAAATGAATCTGTGCCTTTCAGAGCCATATATATCGTATAATTACCGTTTCAACAATCCCTTTCCCAGCGGTAATTCAGGTAGAAAGCCATTTCCAAACTTTTTTTCTTCCCGGAAGATCCGAAATACAAGAAGAAATACGTCTTAAAAAATCAATTTTCGCCGAAATCTTTCGACTCTCTCAAACAATCCAAAAAAGGAAGAGAAAAAAAATTATTCAAAGAAAGGAAAGAGAAAAGAAGAGAGAAGAAAGAAAAAAATACAACCATTGTTTCTCAATAAAGTTTTCTCTTGGCCTTACAAGGCACACATTTCTTTGAGAGTTAGACACGCCGATAACACATATTGCAATTCATCATTTGTGATTTTCTTTCGTAAATCAATTCCTCGATATCGCGATTGAGATTATTATTATTCTTTCACTTCGCTTCCTCTATATTCTTAGATGGACAAATTCTCCCGATGGTAACTTTTCTTTCATCCGTTTATTAGACCCGTTCCCTCATTATACTTTTTAATCAATTCTTCTCTTCATCCGATGGCAACAACAGTAAAAAAATAAACTAAAAAGTTAGATAATTCGGGTTATTGTTGATTTGACGATATAAGTAATTCCGATTTTTGTTTTATATCTCGGCGCTGGGTTCTGTTTTTCGGGCGAAGTTATATTTTAAGCATTCCATACTCGCTAAAAGGGTTTTGTATTATTATTTTTTTATTATTATTTATTCCCTTTTTTCTATTTTTATCCATCTTGCTAAATCGGATATGTTGTTTCCAGGAATGGCTTCTTTAAGGAAACAGTGAGTGGTGTATAAATGGAAATGTTTAAAGGAAGTTTTCTCTTGCACATTTTGCAACTGTTGCAATATTGTTCTTTTGAAATGGTAAGTAGACTTAAAAGCAACTGAAAATTATTTATTAAAGAGAACTAGACCAGTCTAGATAACAAAAGAATCACTGAAAATTCAAATGTAAATAGAGAGAATTTTATTCATGCTAATCTCATTTAAAATGTAAAATTCAACAATTGTATGAAAAGAATAAGCTGTTGACATTATAAAAAATCACAAAAATATGCATCTTTAAGAATTAAATAGCAAATCGAAAGTGTCTCATGATTTGATATTTTTCAAGTTCACTATTACAAATCGGTAAACTCAAAAAAAAAATAACAGTTTTGAATAAAATTATCCAAAAATTAACATAATGTGCTTGAAAAAATTTAATAATTATAGTAAAAAATTCATTTTAATAAAAAAAGTTTACAAAAATTTCATATTAATTAATTTGAAAAATCAATTTTATTATTTTTTCTTATAAGTAAATGTTATTTTTAAAGATGTAAATAACATCTTATATGTATCTATCTACCTAGAAATAAAAAATAGTTTAGAATTTGCATAAAGTATATAATTATTATAATATGTATTTTATCATAATAATAAAATTTTTTTTAAACATGCTTACCGAAATTTTAAAAATACATTTTCTTTAGAAAAATTGAAAAAAATCTATATTTTTATTATTTAAAATCTGTATATTATTATCGGAAAACATTACATTTTTGAAAGGTAATTTATGAATTTTTGGTTTAGAAAACTATACCTCTTAATAAGTTTCTAGAATCAGTTAAATGTTTCACATTTATGAGATTAATATTGAGAATCGTTTGTCGTTAAAAAATGCCTCAGTTTCGTTAATGAGACGTTTTACTTTTTTAAGACGGTTTCAAAGACAGATACATATTTTCCATACCTGTATCATATCTATTACCAATATCTATATGCACTTGTATATGTAAATATGAAGATTATTCTCTTACTTAAAAAAATTTAATGAATTTTTATGCATTTCTTTTTAAAGAATAGTTTTTTACTGATTATGTTAGTAATTTCTTAATAACATATAGATTAGGCTAAAAAATAATACTTCTTAGAGAAATTGAGTATTAATGTATTGGCTATTTTCGGGATGAAGTTTATGAAAAAATTAAAGGTTATAAAATGCTTACATTTTTAAATATATGCAAAAATAAACTGAAAAACAAACTCATCTATAAAACAAAAAATACATCAGTTGAAAGTCAGAAATACTTTGAAAATTGGAGGAAATGTGGTTTTGTCATTTAAAAGGAAGTATAAAGGAAAAAAATTGTCTAGTTTATAAGTTCATAAAATGATTTTTTCCAGATCTTTTAGATTATTTTTAAAATATATTATTTAGTTCCTGAACTAAGAATTAAGCTACAACTAACTTGCTATCACGCCTATAAATTTTTGCCAACTTAAACATTGAAGGCGCTGAGTCAATAGAGTTAACAGTTTCTTGTAATTTCTTTATCAGCTCTTTATCTATCGATTCTGCATTTCGAAAATTGTTTTTTAACGAACTACATCATTATAAAGAAAGCCTATCCGAAAGAAAATAAAGGCTTCATTACGGCGTATCTTAACATTTTCAACGCTACCGACGAGATATCTCGTCTTTCAGATACTTCCGATTACGGGTTTCTGTGGGCTAAAACTTGTCTCTTATGCCAGTTTAGATAGGAACTTTCTAATAATATCTGAAGTACTTTTTTCATTTATTTTTTTGTATAAAAAAATGTCAACAGCCGGAAGAATTGATATTTGTCTTTTCATAGAATTTTTGTCTAATCCATCCTTAGCGAAGAATGTGTTAAGCAGATTTTAACGATTTCAAAATGCTCCGGAATTAATTGGAAATTTACCGAATCATAACTTTAACTATTATCTCTAACAATTATTAAAAAGATAGTTTTTGAAAACATACATGCATACTCTTGTTTATATTTTATCGAATAAAAAATAAATGCTTAACATTGTAAATGTGCCATCTTTACACTTTCTATAATCAATTGTTATTTAAGAATAATTGCTAATAATTGTTGAAAGACATTGTTAAAAATAGATATTTAGGATTTAATAAAATAATTTTCCTAAATAAGCATTAAAATTCTTCTGGAAATATATTATGACATAAAATAAAAGTTGCCGCAATATTTAGATCAGATATATTCGGTTAAACACTGTAAATCATTCAAAATTATTAACAATTAGTCAATATAGCAGGATGTAACATGAAAATGGTAGCCTGCTCGATAGGCTGAATCGAAAGGAACTGAGTATCTTTTCCAATGGCAATTTTTCTTTTCTTTATTTATTCATTTTGTTGTTAATGATATTGTTACTGCTGAAAGAATCTGGGGAAGAAAAAATCTAAATAACTTTTTTTTTTCTGTTAACATTAAAAGGAGGCATTTTTTGTTGTTGTTGTTGTTGTTCAGTGCTTTAATAATTTTCACGATCTTACCGGCAGGTATACAAATTTTTTAAAAAGTATGTTACCTAAAGTCTTTAAATAGTATAAATATGAATAGAGAACTAACACGCTAAACAACTGAAAACTGATTAAATAAAAAATTTGAAAAGAGCAGCTAAGTAAATATTTTCGCTAAAACCTTCAAAATAAATGGCCGTTACATATTTTTAAAAAACCCAAAAATATTTTTATAAGCATTATTTACTGTTTCTATCTGTAATTTCAAAGTAAAAATTAAATTTCAGCTAAGAATTAGAAATGGCAACAATTTAATGCTGCTTTCTATGTTTCTTCCCCTTTTGTTCACTTTACTTATATAAACTGAAGCTGAACTGCAATTTTTCTAAATGATACCGAAACCCGAATAACAGAAAACTCAATAATTTGTGATGTAAACTGACAGAATATTTTATAATAAAAGCCATTTAGCTTTGATGGGATTAAATAATTACTTTTTTCGTTTAATTATGTAACGATGTCAAAGAGAACCTTCTTTATAAATATCCCTTTGACTTTCGCTTGAATTGTATTCATCTTTTTGAAATAAAATTCTAAGAAGGTTATACTCAATTATCGACTTTAATTAAAAGGTCATGCATAATTTCTAGTACCATAAAACATACTTGTTTGCTTATTTTTCATTATTTTTATTCGTTCCTTTAGCGGTATTCATTCGTGAAATTCTCCTT
This sequence comes from Argiope aurantia, assembly GCA_026543865.1. Taxonomy (NCBI): domain Eukaryota; kingdom Metazoa; phylum Arthropoda; class Arachnida; order Araneae; family Araneidae; genus Argiope; species Argiope aurantia. The sequence goes on from JAPMOR010085249.1 coordinate 363,617, forward strand.
TTTCTTACAGCAGTTTTTTATATTTATTGAAAAATTGCTCCGAGATAGTATCAGCAAACAATAATTCCGATAGAACCATTGAGCAGATGGAAATATAGTGCACGAAAAGAGAGTACTTGCGGAAGCTTAAGATCTTACGTTAAAAAAATGCTCTATTTCACACTTGAAGAAAATAATTAATCATAACTTCCTGCAATCTGCACGCACAATTGCATCAACAAAGTGCTGGCGTTCAGCAATTTCTCTTCAGGTGCCTTTCCAAGATACACGTAAAAAAAAAAAAAAAATAGGAAAATAGGCTGTTTAAGGATGTGAAAGCGATACCAGACATGCCTCCCCCCCCCCCCTTCAAGCGGACACAGTGTGACACCCAACTTAAACTAATGGCACTTCAAGCTCGTTTGTCACGACCACCCTAGAATAGATGGGATTCTAATCAAATTCGCGTTCTAGTCATGAAAAAAACTTGCGCTCACAAAATGTCTATTTGGACCCTATTGTAGTGTGTCCCGGGACGTTTTAAAAACCTACGCCACACGCCGCACCCGGGGATCAGTGGAAGGGGGCCTTCCTGATACTCTCCTCACCCCCGGTTTTCTCACGCCGTACGTTCCCAACAAATTAATATCATTTCCCAATGGTGCGTTCTAGAGAGGACTTCTCCGAACAGGCAATTCGATTTTCCGCTTTAATTCACCCGAGCGCACCCGTAGGGAGTTGAGGTGTTTCATCGCTGACTGCTCTTTTTTTCTAAAAAGAAATTTCGAAATGCAGAACTGCAACCCACAGCCATTGCTGATTTTTCCTCCTTTTCATCTAGATAATTTAAGGCTACAATGGAAAGAAAAAAAAAAAAGAAGAAGAAAAATTGATATGAAGATAGCAAGAAAAAATTGTTTCAGAATTTAACTCTGAATTAACTTAGCATTTTAATTTCAAATATTTCTAAATTTGTAATGAAAAATCCAATCTTTTTTTGTAAAATATTTATGAAATAATACAAAATTATCTAAAATAAAGACTATGAAATATGTATCATAATATGTAGCTTAAACTCCTTACAATTAAAGCAGGTCTTTTTGGTTTTTCACGATGCTTTTCCCTTTAAACAATTATGCGATTGTCTTTTTCAGTAAATTGTAAAGATTCTTCTGCTCTTTACTGAAAAAAAAATTGTAAGGAAAATAAAAATGTGTTATCATCTAAGTTTTCGAATACAAAATAACGAGAATTGCATGCTATTCTATATATTTCATTTACATGATATCAAAAAATATGAATTTTTGTAGTAAAGGTTTTTAAATATTAAAAAACATTGAAATGTTCAAACATCAAAGGCTTTAAAATGTTTGATTACTTCGCTAAATTTTATTTTAATTCAAAACTAATTTTAATCTTTTCTTCAAATAAAGTTTAAAGAGAGAATTAAATGGCAGAAATAATTTACTTTGAAAAAATAATTCATAAAAAAAAAATCTAAAAATTCATTGATTCATAAAAACATATCACTAACTCATCAGTATTTTTTTAACCTTTAGATAAAGGGAATGGGATCTTACTTGAGATCTTTGAAACCAAAGATCTTTTTTGAGAATGCTAACGTAACCCCGCTGTATAATCAATTGGTCTTTTGTAATACACTGATAAAAAGTTTTTAAAAATTCAGCATTAATTTAGTACTCTCTAGTATATTTTTAAGCAATTCTATGGAATGATTTTAAGATACAGCTTTTTCAACTCGTGACCAAACATGGCTACCCCTGGTTAATGCCGCTTTTGCTGAACTTGTTTGGGGAACGAACTTTTAAAGCACTTCTTTGTTCGTTTAACTTTTGACTCTGAGGGCCGTCATCATTCGGCAAAGAGTCCCGATCTTTTCAATTACGTTTTCATTACTTCCAACTTTTGCTGATTCCCTTTATACGGAGGAATCAATTGATGGTGTATTACTTTTGAATTGTTTATCATTTTCCATCCATGGTTCTCTCTATGGATCTATGAGGGAGATTGGTTTACAGAAATTGATTTTTCCCCTCTTCTTTCTAAAACGGTTATCAAAAACTGAATCCATCGAGGGACTATTTGGAAGGAGGATTGTATTAAAATGTTTTTAAAAGCATTCTGTGTGTTTTATTAAATAGCATCTCCTTTAAATCCGTTTGTGATTTCTTTTGTAGTAATTGACAATTTATTCAAATATTCCAATTCAATTTAAACTTTTTTGAAATTAGAAACAAATTAGCATTGTAATTAAAGTCGATATTTCATTTAAAAAAATCTCTACGGAAAAATAATGAAAAAATATATTTTTGTCATATTTATTAAGTATTTTCAGTGTACGAAAATTTGTAGTTCAATTTTGTGTATGAATATCAATAATAAAGTTATGATGCTTTAAAAAAAACATTAAATTATGTCTGAAATAGTGTTGGCATTTTTAATTAAAATGGCTCAAAGCAAATTCAGTAATTTACATTATTATTTTTTATTTTATTTAAGATAATTAATCAAAATTATAATTTATTAAATAAAAATTCATTTTGATAAATTTATATGATTGCGTATTTTTTATTAATTATTATTATGTATATCCGACAAATATTTTCACATTTTAAAAGAAACCTTAGTTGTTGAGATAGAAGTAATATAGAGTCCCTCCCTTCCCCCAGATAAACGTAAAATTCATAAACATAAGTATCTGTACCTCTAAAGAATAAGAATGGTAAAAAAAAATTCAATTAAGAAGTATTGAATCATAATCTGGTCTTTATTCATTACTAGCCGCCTTTGGCGACCAGCCGGTTCGCTAATCTTAATGTTCGTTAAAATCTTAATAATTAAATATTTTATTCAATTCCTATTTTAATAGCTTCTTCATCAAAATATTTTATAACTTCAAATTTTGATAATCATATAATTCACTCATAATATTATAAATGCCTTCAGTCATAACGTAATATGTATCTCTCTAATTTTCTGTTAACTCCCGTAGAATTTATACTTTAAATTAAAGTGAAAAGGATTAATATGCAATTAATATAATAATATTTTTTACTGAAACATAGTATTTTTTTGTAATATGATTACTGAAAACAGTCACTGAATGTTTAAACTTTATGGGTACTATAGAATATCTTTCTTAATTTATGTAATATTTCAAGAATTTGTCAACAAAATTTTCTCAGATTTATCATGACCAGATCGATTAATTAACAATGCATCAAACAATTAACAATGCATTTTAAATGCATCAAACAGTAAGAAAATAAAAAGAATCCTTTAAAATAATCGGTTGAAAACAGGTTAAAAAAACTACTTAAAAAACGATGCACTTAAAGCTATAAGCATATACAAAAAATATATAACTGACATAAATACAATTTAATTACAAAAGCATGCAACTAACCTAAAAATAATTTAAATCATCCGTTGATAGTGATTGTCATGTCAACAATCAGAACACAATGCGCATGCTTGAATTTTCAACGCCAGTTACGGTAACGAAAATGCGTGAATTTTTCTACGCCAGTTGGGGTAACGCTATGCAGATTAGAAATTTTTAATTTCCTTTATTCTGTGTTATTTTAATTCAAAAGTACTTCAGAATGAATCTGAAAGATGGATTAATTAACAATGTTTAATTTTAAATGCATCAAGCATTTAGAAAATAAACAGAATCGTTTGAAATAATCGGCCGAAAAATGTTAAGATTAGCCTCATTACTGTTGGGGGAAAAAAACTGAAGCCTTACTCATTTGGCGGTGGGGAAAAGAAAAGATGTTTTTGGCGGGAAAGTTAGTTTTTAATTAATAATTAAAATTCTATTTAAAAATTCAAAAAACGGAACCCCAGGTGCACATTTCCGACCTCCAAGGTATACATGTACCAAATTTGGTAGCTGTAGGTCAAATGACCTGGCCTGTAGAGCGCCAACACACACACACACACATTGAGCTTTATTTATAAGTATAGACAAGTCACCTTTGGCGATCAAATGATTTACTGGCAATAGTGGTTATGTTTAATTTCAGCTAAATTACTTAAATGGAACTTTATGTCCATGATTCTGTTAAATTGTCAGACATAATAACCGTGTCATTTTAATAATCAGACATATGTTTTATTCATTTTACTAATAAACTTTTCTAATGGATGGTGATCAGTTCCATAACATCATCATGCCTGGTTCATCTATCTCCCTAATTCAGCTGTACTGTAACTTCACTTTTTTTTATTCGTTACGAACAACATAGACATTAAACAGAGTCCATCTTTAACTTTCAGCAACGGAAAAAAATAACTCGGTCAAATACTAGATGAAACAATGAAAACGATATGGGTTTCGTTCACAACAATGAAAATATTGTCGTAAAATATACTTTAAAGTGCGTTTACAAATTAATTAGGTCTAGATTAAAGAACTTTACAGCGAATAAATTAGTGTCATTGAAGTAACAAATCTGTAAATTTTAAAACAATATAAAATTTTTGTTCAAAAATGTTTTAGGAAATTAATTAAAATTCCAAAAAGTTGCACCGAGATTCACATTCCTACCCTCAAATTATATCTGGGCCAAATTTGGTAGCACTAGGTCAAACGATCTGGCTTGTAGGGTGCCAAAATTCACACACACATTCATATTTATTATGCGATTTTTTTAAAAAAATGTTTTCAATAATCTCAAACATATTTTCAAAATTTATTATTGATGAAATAACTACTTTTCAATAAATCTGTCACAAAGTAAAGAAGATCTAGACGAAATAAACTCTGAAAATGCTTTCTTATATATTACCAATTAACAATAATATTTTTTCCTTTTCAAGGTAAAAAAAAATATATGAATAATTAGTTAACAAATATTCTTTAAAGGTAAAAAAAGGTTAAAAAAATATGAATAATTAATTAACAAATATTCTTTAAAAAATTGATTTTTATATTTCAAAGCATTTTTATACTGATAGACACTTAGTATACATCGTACTTACAGCTACAATTGTATAAATAATATATTTAGAATAAAGGTAGCATAATACGTTTTTAAAAATTTCATAATAAAATGTTAAATGTTATCTAAATATTGTGTATAAAAAAATTCATTATTCAATTGCCAAATTCAGGAAAGCACTATCGTGTTAAAATATTTTATTAAAAAATAAAAGAGGAAATCTAATTTATAAAGTATAAATGATAAATCTGTGTAAAAATATAAATGATACATATCCTAATAAATACTCTCCCTTGTGTATTCCATTTCATTTCACCAGACCAATAAAAAGCAACGAAGAAAACTCTGCAGTTAACAAAGAAAAATGTTTACCACTCAAATATACCAATCTTTATACCTCCAAAACAAAATAAGCGAAGAAAGGTGAATTCTTTATGTGAAAGTAACTCCATCCAATCCTTTCTTTTCGGAACAGATCATTTCATCTTTCCTTTCATACACGTGGAAAAAGAACTGCTGTCCCCCAAAAATAATAATAGAAAAAGAAAAAAGAAGAAAAGAAAAGATTTGGAAGAATAGAATGGCAGAGCCGTTTTTCTCGTATTGCCTGCCCAGTCCACACATAACCTTAAGTCCTAGCGAAGCAATTGGAAGAAATCTTCTACCCAATTGAGCCAGGATTCCATAGAAAAACAAACCCACCGTAGAATCGAGTCGGGCAGTTAGGCTTCGGATCCAATCTCCGACATGTAATAAAGGCTGAACAAGCCTTGTTACTCGAGGGAGAATTAAAAACAATAGCCCAGGTTCATCCACGTTGGCCCTATCCGACCCTGGGGACCTCGACACCACCTATAAAGAAAGGCGTCCCTTGCTCTTTTTTATACAGCCTTCTCCTTTTTTACGCCCGCTTGCACCTCATCGTGGCTCGCTGAAATTGCATTGGTCTGGGCCTTTTCATATCCCCCAGTGGGAAATACGGCCTCGATTGTTTCAAAAAAGCCAGCCTCTTTCATTTCGTTCTTGCCCCTTTTTTTTTACAGGAGGTTTCACTTTTTCCTCCCTTTTTCCTGTTTTCTATTTGACCAACTTATCTCACAAGAGCAATATCAATAATCATATATACTCCCCCTCGATTTTATGTCTCGTCTCCCAGGACAAGGTCCAGAAGTAACAAAAAAAAATCCTTCGAAATTCTAAGCATGCCTGGCATTTACTTGTAGGAATGAAGATATCTTTTTTCAAGACATGGATTAAATCTGAAATGATACTAATAAAACAGAATGAAAATCAATAAAAATCTTTGATTAAGTAAGTATTTTATTTTTTTCACTTGAAATAAACAATTCGGCTATCTTTTCTGAAAGTAAATTCTTAATCAAATCTAAATTCCGTCTCGTGCTTCTGCCAATGTTAAAATTAATATAAAAAACATTCTTGTGCTTCAATTCCAAAGCCGAATTTTCATTTCTATTTTTATTTCATAATATTAGTACTTTTTTAATTTTCACACGAAGTAATTTGAAATAAGCTGATTCCACTAACAATCTTATAAATGATAATACTGAAAATCAATTAAGTCTATATTCCTCGCGACTAGTGGTTGACTCGATTCTTATGGTTGTCCATAATCGTGACGTACGTTAAATCAATATAAAATGATATTGATAATAGTTTGGAAGTTAATGTCGAAAAACATCATTGTTACAAAATGAAAAAAATAACGCAATTCCATGTAATCTATCAATTTTGATATAATAGTGGAATGCGGCAACTTCTTTTCAATTAAAAAATGCAAATTATAATACAACGATTATTTATCATTTGTATTTATATCCTCATTTAAAAGAAATATTTTAGTAAACAATAATTCAACAAGCAATTTTCATTTTAACAAGTTTTAAAAATTTAGCCACTTTAGGGGAAAAAAAGGAGGAAAAAAAAGAAAGATATAAAAGAATTTTAGCAAACAAATGAAAACCCGAAAAAAATGATTAATGAACACTTTAAAAATCAGATTAAGCGATGTTGAAAGAAAAGATTATAATATTTAAAATCCATTAATTATATGTCGATTAATATTTAAATGCAGCATTATCGGACAACTCATTTGTAACAGAAAATAATCAATTACAATATTGTTTTATAATAACTATGAAGAATTTTTCAAATAATAATAACATAAGTGTTAGGCTATATTTTTCAGCTACAACATTATCACTAAATATTTATATAAATAAAAATCAAATTAAAAAAAAACGATAAAATAAAATAAATTAGAAAAATGAAAAATATTGAAAACTTAAAAACTCCCTGTATACTCCCCCGAAGTAAGTATTATTTCTTCCAAATTGCACACTGAATCCGGATATTATTGTAGATAATGATTATTTATTTTATTCAAATATAGGATTTCATAAATAATGGGTTCTGTTTTTTATAAAAGTACACGAAAATACAGATTTTATATACATTTATCAAGTTTAAGACCATTAAAAAAGCAAAGAATACCAGAAAATTATCTTAATTTAAAACCTATTATTAATAGTTTTACATATAAAAATATTAATTATTACTTCATTTACCTGTTTTTCCTACATACATACCTATATGAGAGAAATTTATAGATATTTTTTATCTATTAGTAATTATTTTCAAAAAGTTGAAAAATAATTAAAATTTACCTATTTGAAGTTGGATCAGATTGCAAATTTTGTTAAATCATATACGATGATCTCCAGTCAATATGGAATAAGAAATATTGAAATTAACTTTAAGATTCGAATGACTTTATTGAAAAGAAAACTGACGAGTTCCTTCGACGATTTATGCAAACATTGCTGTGGAAAACTGGATGCTTAAAGTTTTCTCTGGCTGTGTGTGTATTCAGAAGAATGTGTTCCAGTTCCTTTCCGAAATCTTTTGGCAAAGGTATTCTCTCATGAGTTTGAAATGTTTAAACGGTAGGAGGATTATTTTTATTTTCATGTCAAGTTTTTCAAAAGATCATTGTCTCAACCAATCGTTGTTGATTTCCAACCTTTATAGCCTTTCTTAATAGCTCAAAATATTGTATGATATATTTAGGGTAAATCATATTTACTATGTTGTTCGATATTCCAAATGCCATGCAATTAGAAATCGCTCTTATTACTAATTGTTGAATGGCAACAGTCGAATGTAAACAAACCATCGTACGAATTTCAGGTTGCTTCATTGAGCATTTTAACGGTTGTATTGAATTCTATGCTCTGTTTAGGTAATTAACAGAAGTGAAAAATAGTATTAGAAATGTTCTGGAAAGTGTTCAGAATATTTTTAGAAACAGAAATTTCAAACAGAAAAATTCATTCATTCAGAGGAAACAAATTAGAAAAGAAATCAAGAAGGGGCCTTCAAACAGAAAACTTAACAGAGCGCAAAAAAGATGCTTAACTGCTGCCAGATGGGTAATAGCTATGACTTAACTGGGGAGATTGATGTTCATATCTTCCAAAGCAATTTTATAAAATTGATTTTTGTATTATTTCAAGACACAAGAAACTATATTTTTTTAATATCAGTTTAATTTCTTTACAATAGTTTTCCTTAATTTTTATAATATTTTTATTCACTTTGATACACAATTGACTCTATATGATGTTTTTAATTGTTATGATGAAATTAAAGCTCATTCATCACAACATTCAAAAGCTCACTTTAGCCAATCTTAATACCATAGAAGGATTTTCACTTCCGTTTTTATTTCGTAATATATATTTTTTTAATTTATATTGAATTGGTTCAATTGAATTGATACTTTTTAGTCGATCAAATAATAAGGTGAGGTTTTTAAAAAAGATACATATGCATTCTGTATGAATCATTGAACAACATAAAATGTCAATAATCAGATTGAATAAACTGGTCGCCAAAAGCGACTAGTATCGTAATAATATTGTTTGGCATTTGTATTATTAGAGTTTTTAACTTAACGTAATTGGAAAACAAAAATGCTAACACTGCACACCGCACTAAAAATGACAGTTTTCAAAAATCGAATGATTGCATAATGTACTCTTCCCGATTTTTTCATAATTCCTCTCATAATTTCTCGTTATACTTTGTGCAAACACGACAAAAAATTTATATACGTGCCCGTGAAAAGGCTAGTTCAGCAATCAAATGATACGCTTCTACACAATCATAATCCGTCTCGAAGAAGAGAAAAAAAAAGAAAAAAGAAAAAGAAAGAAAAGGGGGATGATCATCTCATAATCCCCGCATCTCTCTTCGCAAAAGTAGATTGTATGAAATATCACGACAAATAAGCCAGGATATATTTTCCTTTCTTACTGTGTGTGCTATTATTGGGATCGCTCTTTTCTATTAACCGTCTCTTCACGCGCTGGATCCCGAATAAAAGAACGCTCAAAAGATATGAATAAGAAAGAAATAATATCAAAAAGGCAAATCCACGTTTAAAGCTTTTTCACCGTGATTCCTTTTTGTGTGCTTACGCGTCGACGCGAAAACTAATCCCTTTTATACATGCGGCCGATGTGCCATGTATTTAAGGCCTATTAAAGACTGCTATCAGTCAAGGGTCGATAGGGTCCGAACAAAGGCCTCCAAAAACTGCACCCCTGTTGGTATTTACGAGCACGTATCGCGCTATTGTGTCCCCCTCCCCCCTTTGGCTGCCTTCTGTCATCTGGGGGACCATTGCAAGTCAATGAATCGAAAGTTCACAAACATTGTACTTGGAGAAGATATATTACCGTGTTAGCGTTTATACCTCGATGGTTATGAGGACCCAGTCCGTGGAAAAGGGGCCCCTACCAATCGGATGTTATTATCCCAGATACCGGTGAGAGGGGGTTGCGGCGTTGATGTCGTTTAAATGACGTCATAATAGGTTACAAACTATCCAAGAGGTTCCTTTCAGGAAATGCTCACCCTGTCCGCGCTCTCATTGTTGATCCCCACCTTTAAATGTGTGTCCCTGAGCGTTTTATAGCAGTTTATGATTAGATGAAGAGTTGTGATGGTGTAATATATATAGGTGCGAACTTCATAGGACCATTTATGGAGATTATGTACCAAGCATCTGTTTGTGTATCAAGCTTTATTCAAATAAAAAGAAGTTCTGGATAAATTTTTTTCTTCTTAGAAAATCAGGAAATCTCGAAACCGAGTAGATGGTTGGATGCAATCTTTCTACTAATCCTTACCACTTAGCTATTATTATTTTTTATGCGGAAATGCCTTCATAATCAAACATGTTGAATATTTTCTTTCAAACATGTTGAAACAGAGTGTGGTACTAAGAACAATATTTCAGTCAAAAATTTACTCTCTGAGAAAACAAAAGTTGTACTGTATACACATTTTTTTTTTGTGGGATTTAGCGATTTACTTATCAAAGCTTGATATTATATTTGTGAGGCTTTTAATAAGCGTACTTGAATCTCTCTAATCTATCCAAAAATGCATGATTACCTTGGAAATGAAAATGAAGTTGCTCCATCTTAAAATGCGATAGCACTTAAAATATACCTAAAGAAAAATGTTTTTTTTTTTTTTTTTTCTAAATAAGTTTGCAAATTCAAAGGGTATTTAATATAAAACACTAACGAATTAATTCCAAAAAATTTTCATCTCGATTAATTTGAATAAAAGTTGGTTGATATGGTTTTTTTTTTTTTTTTTTTTTTTTTTTTGGCGCGGGAGCCATTATAATGACTATATTGCTGTAGACTAATTTATGTAGGTTTGTGGAGTTAAGGAATCTATTTTGTAGCTTAAAATTAAACAATATTTGTTGACTTTTTACTATGGCAATACTTACTGTCTTTTTAAATGAAAACAGGATTTTTTTAATAACTTAAAAATCTAAAAAAATTAAATGTAGTAAAATTATTTTGAAAAGTATATAGAATTAATTAGAAAAATTTGAATTCTTTTTCAACGATTTTCTCAAGTTATAACTCTGAACTGAGCTTTATGCAATAAGTATAAAATGTTGAATCGATAATCAGTATTTAGGACCATCAGTTAATAAATATCAGTACATGTAAAAAATATTATTTTATTTTAACTCCACCCGGGGAAAAATAATTATTATTAACATTTAATTGTTAAAATGTTTGTTTATTTCTTTTCTTTTGGCAAACATACATCGTACCTTTTACATACTGCTTACATACTTTTTAAAATATAATCTTGAAACAGTCAAAAATAACTAATAAATGATATTAAAAAATTAACTAAAATGAAATTGCCCTTTCAGAATATAATTCGAATTTTAATCTATATCATTGCGAGAAAAGAAAAAAAAGAACACTGGTTATTAAACAATATAAATTTGTTTTTATTGTTTAGAAAAAGGAAAAATATCAATATTTTCCTTTGAGAATAAAATAAACTTTGTATGACTTGGAATATTATATTTATTTATAGGTTTACAACTGGAAATGTGAAAAAATTTCTTATTTAACATAACAGATTTATTTTACTTTCATATACGTTGTAGTATAATTTATATGATCAATGTTATTTATTTAAAAAATAAAAATAATTTGTAATATTATAACTCAAATTTAAACTGTGTCATTTTCAAAAAAATTGACATGTTTGGATCGTGTGTTTATTTCTTCAAAAATGTCAATAAAGCATCCTTTTTTTTTTTTTTTTTTTTTTCGTTTACAGGAATTTATTATTTTTTATTTCCAAAATAATTTTAATTTTAAAACTTTTTTAAAATATAATACATTTTAATATAATATATAAAATATATAATAAAAAATATAATATATATATAATTAAAATATAGAGCATACAGTCTCTCTCTCTCTCTCTCTCTCTCTCTCTCTCTCTCTCTCTCTCTCTCTCTCTCTCTTCTACCAAAATATTTTGAAAAAGAAACAAGCAAAAGAAAATGGGAAGAGAGAAATGCTTTCTTTATTTTCTTTATAGCAAGCATACTTCAAACAAAATGAGTGCTTTTAAGAATACGAAAGTGGTGTGGTTAAATCATGTGACGTAACAAATCACATTATGAACCTCATGCATGTATTATTCTTTGCTATAAAGTTTATAGATCTTGTTTATTTTTACTATTAACATCTTATTTACCCTTTCTAAAATTATCTGAAACCCCCTGTAACATAAGTTTCGATTAAGGGACTTAAGCAACAATATTCTTTTTTGAAACGCATTATTAATTTTAAATCTTAAATTGTCATTACTTAGAAATAATATAAGAGCATCCTTAATACATTTTAAAATATTGATACCACATTGAATATGAGTATTTTAAATGTGCAGTTACAATGAGAATCTGTGAGCTATAAACTCTATATATTTAACAGAATTTGTTCAAAATCATGATTAAAGTTATATAAATTTAGCATCAATGCGTCCTCATAACAAAATCAAAATCCCACTATTATATCAACATTATATTATTTAAACAACATTGTATTAATTAAAAAAACTTACAATTATAAGTCAAATATAAGATAAATATCCTCAAAAATTATACAATTTTTCTCCAACCAAAACTTGGCATGAAGAATGCGGAAATAATATTTATTACAAATATTTTTTTTTCAATAAAATGGTATGAAATCTATGAGAAACTGAAATAAGAAAAAAAAATTTAAGAATTTTTGAATTTTGTTATTATTAATAACATGTTTTTGGAATTCGGAATTCGGATGGATTTATCGTTTTAATAGAAAGCTTTAAACATTCCTGATATGACTGAATAATAAAGACTCAACTGTTACAAATCAAAATTAATAACATTCATTATTAAATCTAGATGACATTCCTAACCGGTAAACTATCATAAATATTTATTTTATTTTAGGATTTTTACTATAGTTCTCTTAATAAAAATGAAATCTACGACAATGTTTGTTACGCAGTGATAAAGGAAGATTGCATATAGTGGATTTAGACTCTTTATTCGCATTTTCACAAAACCCATTTCTTTCAAACATGTTTTAATAAAATGAGTTTCGAGAAAAAATTGCGTTTTTTAACATTTAGAGATTTTTTTTTATTGCAGAGAACAGTCATTCACAGTTATAAAAAAAGTGTATCGGATAAAATATAATTATAAAATAAAATCTGCATTTTTTCGTTGTTCAATATAACTAACTCTTTAATCAGAAGTGGAATAATAAAAAAATAAAAAATATATTAAAAGAATTTGAAGCTTACGAGTTTCTTTGTATATCATATATTCATGAGGAATTCAAAGTTTGCTTTATATCGAATATTTAAATTATTTGATAGCTCTTAATTGAGCAAGATTTCGAATACCACTGATAATTTAGGGTCCATTAAAAGTATCACTCATGTTTTTGGTACTAAATACCACTATTTAAAACAAAACAAATATCAAAAATCATAAATTAAAGAAATTTATTTATTAAACGTAGATGTCAGAAAACTGATATTTATCTTTAGATAGCTGAACTGTGGTTAACAATTTATCTAAAAGACCCTCATAGAACATTCAAATTATTTTAACATTTCTAATAACATATTCACTACAGAATTTAGACAAGAAACTACAATAAATGGAACGTCATGAAAAAATTAAAATATTCATTGTAAGAAATAGCAGAGCTTGATAAAATTTAGTTATATGAGCGCAATAACATTTCTTTTAATAACAAATTGTGAATTTAATTTTGAAAGCTGGATAAATATTTAATTAATATAAAACTATAAAATACATAATAATACTTTGCTTCCTCTTATCAAATATTAATTTAAATACTTGTTAATACCAGAGGAAATCAACTACATGGTAAAACATTTTTTAAATTTGCCGAAAGAATGAATATTGCAAGTTGATTAATATTTCGGATTCGAATAAATAAATTAGATAAAAGTCTATGTCTCTAAAAAATACTTAATAAAATCAAGAGTAAATTGAAAGTGTATAATTAGGGCCGTCTCTTGAAATCTAGAGCTCTGGGTTTGTAATACACGGCCTTATTATTTTGCAGCAGATGGATTACACAGCTATAATCTTCCCTCCCCATGATGAACAGATTAAAGATAAGGGTGTCCTTTTAATGCTTGATAACAGCTATAGCTTAAATCATCATATTTCTTCCAGCCTTAACAAAAGTAAACGGTAGCATTATGCCCTATCACGCACTCTAGTCTCTTATCTCGCCGGACCATAGCACCACAATCCAGAGAAAAAAAAAAAGAAAAAAGAAAGGAGAGAACGAGGAAAAAAGGGATGGTCACGTGATAGCGGGGCACGCGTCAATCGGACCGGAGAGGGTTTTATTGAGTGTCCCCATGGTTCATTAGGCGCAATTTCGTCTGTCCGGAATGATAGCATAAACCGCCACTGCCACATTCCCACCCCTTGTCATTGTTCCGCCACTTCGGCGAGCGGTGCCGCTTCCGATTGGCCCGTTGCGGGGAGAATTGCACCAATGGTAAACAATCACCAGGTTCCGCCCACCCCTAAATCGGGAGGGTTCTTTTCCCTCGTTTCACTCACTTAGGCTCGTCATTGGTATTTGGCATCTTGTTCATGTGGGCCGTTCCTGCAGCAATTGTGTGGAGTTAAGTTAAAAGTTAGGCAACTCTCGCTCCTCTGGAGGTGTCCACCACTTTTTGATACATCCATTGTTCTCATCGACTCTCCATTATGGCTCGCATTAAAAGATTAGTGGTCATGCTTTATTTGCTGTAAGAAACAAATTAGTTTTCCCGTTTCTTTGCAATTCAGTTCCCCAAAACGGCAGCGAACTGGTTCCTGTTTCGATTTCCAATCTGAACCTTCCAAGAACTATGCTGGAATTTAACACGCCTGCCACTACGGCGGCAAGCTCAATGCTGTCTATGCTCAACATCAACATGGAGGCATCAAGACAGAATTTTTTACTGGGAAACCCTCCCCTCGCTGCTTTACATTCTATGGCGGACATGAAACCCAACGGCGTAACTCCTTATCCAAGCAGTCAGACCTTGAAGCCTTCGCCGCTGACACCCACTTGTTCCTCTGGTACGCCCCATGGAATCAATGACATACTAGGGCGGCCGGTGTCCACTTCGGCTCCTACGCTTGGGACTCTTAGTGCACTGCCCCGGCTCAGCCTCGGTATGGGTGCTGGCATGTATTTCGGAGGTCCTAAAGTTGGACTGGGGGACTTTCCTGGAAGGCCACATATTTATTGGCCAAACGTCCTGCAGAGTCAAGCTCTGTGGAGAGATAGATTTGCATCTGCAGCTGGTAAGCAATTTTCTGCATTTATTATTATTAAGTATTCAATGCAAGCTTAGGAAAATTCTAGTAGTTATAATTCAATATTCCTTGATTCATTATTAATAATAAATATTTGTTAAAGACAGAGATATCAATGGTAGAGCTAATAAATAATTATTTTGTCAAGAATTTTAACTTCCCTTTGACGAACTAATGGAACAGTATTTTTCGGTTGAAAATGTGAAAATGATTTCTAACTTAATTTTATTTATCAATAAATATGAAATCCAGCAGATCTTTTTGGGATGATTAAATAATAGACGAACCAAATTACGATTTTGAGACAATGCAATAAACAGAATTAAATGATAAATGTTGATGATTGATCGATGTTGTTATATACAGAAGCAAATGTTTGAGATTCTTAAATGTATTATCAAAAATATTTTTATAATATCAATGAAACTGGTGGGAATTAAAAACAATGACATTTGCAAGCTGATGGTTACTATAGAAAAACACATCTCCGATTCGCTTTTGAGTATCTGTTTCCAAAATTTAAGTCTGTTTTATCCTGTTGTACATGCTATAACGGTTCCACATTTTAGGACTAAAATCTAACAATTAAAATCAAACAGAGCAGTCAAAATAATCTAAAATCAAGATATTTTTTTTCCTCATGAGCTGTTTACTCTGTACCTTACTTTGAAGCGTCATACTTTCAAAAAAAATTTTTATAATAATTATACTTTTTGTTATTTTATTTTAAATGATAGGAAATCATTAATTCATTAAATGAATGAACGAATCGAGTTGAAAAATAAATATTTTCTTTTTTAAGGTTATTTAATAACGATTCAATGTTTATTATCAAGATTTGATGCCAATGAATTAACAAAAAAAATTGTAATGGAAAAAAATTCTTATTTTTTTATAAGTTTTCTTTTTATAAAACAAGAATATGGAGAGCATTATTTATTAAACTCATATCAAACTATTAATATATATATATATATAT
>JAPMOR010085249.1:380211-392731 GCA_026543865.1 Argiope aurantia
TATATGAACACTCATATTTATTTTCCTTATTAGTCATGTATTCAAATATTTATAAACATTGGAAAAGGTATCTGTTAATCAACATCTATATTTTTTAAAATAGTTTTTTTCCGGTGCAAGTATTTAAATGTGTTCCGTGACTCCCCCAACGTTTTAGGTAATTTCCATATGCTAATTTAGTACAAACAGCCTCGCAAAACCGTTTATTACAAATGTCTATTCAAATCCTTCTTATTGCAAAGCAAAAGAAAAAAAAAATCTGTATTTTCTTGTTCATTTATTTTTGAAAAAAGTACCGCTAATACTTTTAAGTATATGTTTACCAGAAATATCTCTCGCCGAACTAATCTTAGCAGACGGTAAAGTTTAACACAATCATATGAAAATAGCATTTTTTCCGCCTTTAATGAAAAGCATTGAGAATTTACTCGATTTATTAAAGCTATGCACTTTGATAATAGTTTTCATACACTCTCAAGTCTCAACTATAATAATCCAGAACTAAAAAATAGTGAAACTTTATTACAAGAATTTGCACGACGTTAATCTTATCAAAAACATTATAATGCTGTTCTGACATTAAATTAATACATTCAAAATATTACACAAATGTTAGATTAAATTTATCAATGTTTCAAAGCGGGAAATTAATATAGCTAAACTAAACTAAACTTATCTCTATTCTCTTTTCCCTGCTCTTTAACACTTTTATTATTTTATTTAATTACAAACAAGAATCAAATCATTTAAAAGAATGGGATACATGTTTGTTGAAATACAATTTAAACCCAAATATATCTAAAAGAATCTTGTATCATAATACTTTTATGTAAAAGTAAAATAATAATAAGAAGAAGATTAGATTAAAGCACTTTTTATAGTACTCTATTAGTTTTATGCATTAACAAAAGCCATTTAACAGTTATTTAAAGTACAATAGTTAAATATTGAAGCTATTTATTATTTTAGTCTGGACAGACAAATATTTCTCTCTCTCCCTATTACAGATTCTTCTATCACACTTCTTCAACGGTGTCTTTATAATAGAAACGTTTTAATTCTTTGAATTTATTGCAATACTTTCATTTTGGTGCAAATTTAATTCTATCATCTAGTTCAGAAATATTTTTTATATAATTAGCATTTTTTATGTATAAAGCCTATAATGTCCATATTAATAGCTGTCCATTTTTAAGAGGCATATTGTATTTTGAAAATTAAAATTCTATTTATGAAGGGAAAACATATTCAAAGATGCAGTCTCTAATTTTCAATATTGAAAACATTATTTTGAACTTGAGAAATAGTTGGCATTTATTTTCTGGCAATATGCTAACTTTTTTAAAAAGCCTAATCGAAATAACTTCAGTTTGCTAATTAATGTAAATATAATCTCCAGGTTCTTAATACTTCATTGCGAAAACACAATAGCAGAATGGTCTGGTCGACAGAAACGAATAAATTGAACAATAGTAATTTCCAAATCACAGTAGTTAGTCTGAATCATGATTTCCTTAAAAGAAAAATATCCGTACAATCACAGAAAATGTTATGATCCATGGTAGTTTAGATAATTCAGTATCAAAAATATAAATATCTGGAGATTATTAAGAAAAGTCAAAACCTTACTTTTTTTTTTCCCTTGAAAGACACTGAAGCTAACTTTTACATCCAGAGTGTGCAAATTATATAAATTTCATCTCAAGATATCAGACCTTTTATTTGTCCTTTCCTAATTCGAGAAATTACTCAAAAATGCTGAATTTATGATACTGTACTGAAATGTTTTGATCAACAATCCAATCGTGCTGAACAAATCATCTGCAAGTGTTTTTGTTTACTTCCCAAGTCCGCAGAGGTGACACTGGCAATCTCTTGTTACTCTAAGAAAATTATCAAACCCAGATGCTTTGATTATGAGTAGTCTGGGGGAGGGGGGGGGGTCGAAAGAAACAAAAAACTTTATTTTGAGAACGCATTGGGTCAGAAAGAGAAGTTAAAATGCAGAAAGCCGATAAAATTATTCATTTTTGCTGGGCGACTCATCATTAAACAAGATACAGAAAAATTTATTGACGTTCCAAATGTGGTTTTTGTTATATAAATTAGTATAAATAAATCTATTTAGTCCATATACTTGCTGAACTTACTTCTGTAGTGCAAAACTTGTTCTCAGTATGTCACAAAATAGTTTAGAAGAATTTTAAAACTGGAATATATCAATCCGGATGCAGTTTAGATTCTCGCGTCAAGTATTTATTGCTATTATAATGCATAATTCTATCTAGATGTATAGAGGTTATTTTAAGTAGATTTCAATATGCTTATTTTCGATATTTTTGATATATTGAATATTTTGATCCATTGATGATCCTTCTAGAACGAACCGAATTAAAATTTCACAATGCTGAAATTTATTTATTTATTATAAATATAATATTAAGAATTTATTTATTCAGAATCTATTACGACTTTTCCTTTTTAAAAGATTACGAATTGTCAAATATAATGAAACCAAAATTTTAAATCTCTCGTCTTTTTCTTTCTTTTAAATATTTAATCTCTTGAATACCTTTTTATATTTTAATATTTAATTTCTTAAATATTTAATAACTTGAAATAAATACGATAAGTAATAAAGAAATATTGTTAAATAAAATGGAAGGAAATTCTCTTTATTAATTTAACTTTAAAATGCTAATGAAATTTCTGAGGCAAATAATTTTCTCACTAAAAGTTCATTTAAATCTCTATAAAAACACTTCATAAATTTCCGTGACCCCTCCCCCATTCCAGTGTTTTTAAAGGAGACCTCTCAGGTTTGTCATTCATGTTTTAAGAAGTTATGTTCAGAAATTTCAAAATATAAATCCATTGAAAAGTTCTAAAAATCTAACGCAGTACTAACCAATCTGAGTAATATGACCAAATAAAAATTATCTTTACAGCTACGCTGTATACTGAAATTACATTGAGGTTACCGTCCTGTTCATTCCTTTGATCAAAACAGCTAAATTTTTATATTAATATTTAAAGAAATGCCAATCGAAATTCAGCAATAATGTTATAATTCACTTTCATCAGAGTATCTGAAGCAATTTTATGGAATTTCATGATATCCTTATTTTAAAAATGAATGAAAATTAAAACCAAAACTTTCTTCAAGAGCATTTTAGAATCGTTCATAATTTTTCTTCGATAGAGTCAGTGAACCCTAACTGAAAACTTCTAACCGGAAGCAATGTATCCTGTTTTATAGCGAACAGAAACTTTTCAATTCCACAAACTGCTCAGAAAATTGTACTCTTCCGCATTTACCAATTTCCAAAAACAATTTCCACGTTTTTTATATGGAGATGGTCCCCGAATTTTTGAACGGAAGGCATTTTATAGGGGTGTTTTCCGGCGTGTATCAATGGGATCGTAGATTGAAAAGTGGAGTGTTTTCCCACACGATATCAGCCATTTCCTTTTCATCTTTTCGTGTTTGCTCACCCTCCGTCCACCCTGCTGCTTTAAAGTCAGCTTTCTTATGTCCCCGAGGGCCTTGCTCGAAGATTACAATTTGTACCCTTCCTTAATCCTCCACCCCCTAATTCGAACACCGTTATGATTTCGGAGAAATTACCAGAAAGCTGCAAGTTTCGAGTTTTATTTCATAGCTAAATGCCTTCTCGTTGGAATCTAGAAGGAAAATTGCAGCAATTTCTTCACGATGCTTTTAATACTTTTAAAGTGTTATCTGTTTCGCATGCGATAGTGCATTAGTTAGCAGCTTTAAAAGGAATTTTAAGAACTTAAACTGTATCGTCCTCCGATGAAAGTATTTAGTTTCAAAGAAAATTTTCCTTGTTGCGCCGCCCAGCAGCAAAAGCACGTTTCTATAGGGATAATAGCATTGTTCTTCATTAAATTTCAGTTATAAACGGTTACTACTTCAAATATTGTGTCTATAATTTGATTCAAATATGCATATTCGATACTGAAATTACATCGTCGTGATACACATTTTTGAATTTAATATTAAATTATTTTGTCCAATTCATTTTAATATTCAAATTACAGTCATATGGATCTACAGATTTCGGACAAATCAATAAATTAATACTGTGGGATATGTTATTTTATATTAAATATCATTTTAGCTACTTTTTATATTTTTTTAGGTGAAATAGAGCCAGGAAATACATAGTTCTTTGTTTTTATTATATTAAAAGTGTCACTTTAAATATTATATTATTAAAAATATTCTGAAACAACATATATTTAAAATGTTGCCATTATTTTTCCATTTATGACCATAGAATATAGGTTGCATATGAAAGACAGTTTTTATAACAAAAATATTGACGTGAATTTGAGTAAACCAAACTAGTTTATAAATGCACTGGGGAAACTAGTTTATAAATGCACTGGGGAATTGAAGGAAAACATATCTTTATGGATAAAATTCTTTTTTTTAATAAATTAAATTATAAAAAGAAGTTATACGAGTTCGGCATATTAACCTTTCAGTTTCTTTATTGTCACAAACATGTCTCAGAACCAATTCAATCGTTTCTGCCTGTATGATGGAAAAATGCATGAATTTACGATATTTCGAATGCATTTAAATCTTAAGAGTAATGATGATGAATATTTACAATATGATTTGTTCATTTTTTGTATAAACTTCGAATAATTCAAAAACCTGCCTGTAAAAAATAGCTATTTGTCCCCGAAAGTTTTGGGTTAATGAGACTTTTTTTATAAATGTTAAAAAGAAAAAGCTCCGATCTAAAATGTTTTGTTTTCATTTTATTGAACAAAATGTTTAACGTTTAATAAAGTTTAATTTCTTTTATTCGATACAAAACTATCATTAAAGATGTGTTTGAGAATTTTAACGTTTATTTCCCCATATCTTTTATAAGCAATGGTTTGTAGGATGCAATTTATTATAAGTTATAAAAAATTTAATTTTAAAAGATTTGTAAATTTTGTTTTTTATCTTTTTTTGTTTATAATAAAGATTATTATATAGCTATTAGATTTCATAACGCTTTTACTGATAATTAATAGCACTTCTACTTAATTCTATAGTTTTATCTTCTTTAATTAATTTCAATATATAAATAAAACCTGAAAATGTTAAGAGAATTTTTTTAAATAATAAGTATTCATCAAAAGCTATTAAAAGTAAATATTTCAATGATAGTATCTTATATAAAATTATATGAATTAAATAAATAATTTTATATCATATTTAATGAATTATTAATTATTAGATTAGATGAAAAACTAATTTATGTTATCTTTAAACGATAAAATTTTAATAAATAAATCAAACTAAAATTTTATGAAATGTTACATAGTCCCTAAATGCAATTTTTGATACAATTTTATTTAAAAAAATTAACACCTAAGTAAACATATGTATTTTCTATATTTTAAAAATAATTAATTAATGTATATACTATGTTACAATATACACAGCATATACAATTTTATACTATGTTACAAATTCTGTATTCATGTTTCTTTCATGCATTAAAAGCATTTTTATTTATTGTAATCTATATACTTTAATGTAAATCAGTTTTCTTTTAGTAAAATGAAATCACTTCACATTTATAAAAAAAAATTGTATTTAAAAGAGCGTGCATTATAACATAGTTCTAAGAAAGAATATTTTTCAGATATATAAAAAATCCATTTTAGTTAAAACATTTGATATAATGTGACAAATTAATATTTTAATCTTTAAAGAATTTAAAAAAATTTCTTAAACTAAAATAGTATAAATCATTTTAAAGGAATGGTGCATTTAATTAGAAACCTTAACAATAAAAATTTTTGGTTGAATTAAAAAAACCAGTAGTAGTGATATAATTTTAATATATAATTCTTTTCTTTATAATAAATTCTGACGTATCCTCCTACTATTTAATTTGCAATGAACTATGAAAAGTATAAAATATTACGGTGTCTAATGGTTCCAAAATTTAATGAAAGTAACTGCATGAAAAATTTATTATGGACTAAACGTTTTTGGAGACCAACTATTTTGTTAGAAATGTTTGTTATATTTAATTTCAATTAAATCGTTTAGATAATTTCATGTCCATGATTCCATCGAATTGTCAGATATTAAAGCTGTGTTATTTTAATAATCTTATATATGTTCATTATGTGCATTAATCTTTCTAATGAAAATCAGTCCAATGACGTCATAGAGCTATTAAAAACGCAAATGTGCGGCTTATCTGTCTTCTAAATATTCCGGTATTGTGACTACATTTTTTTTATTTGAATTGTAAACTACAGAAATTTCAGCAGAATTCTATTCTTTTTAGCTTTCAACAATGGATAAAAAATCACGCAATCGAATATTTGATCACGATTTGACATCAAATGAAAAATGCTTAAATTCCATCCCACAAATATAATTTATTGCAGCAAATAAACGCAAAATATTCTTTAAAAAACCCAAGAAACATTTGCAGACTTTTGCAGGAGTTATCATCAAAAAGATTTTTTTAAATTTTGAAATGGTGTAATATTTATTTTTAAGCAATAATATTTTTGGAAATTATCGCTAAAAATGACAAATTTTTAATAAATTATTTAATTTTTTAAAAAATCCTTCTGTAGTGCCCCTTTTTACCCTCCAAGGTATTATGTACCAAATTAAGAAATTGCAGGTCAAACGGTCTGGCCTGTAAAGTGCCACCATAGGCACATATTCATCTTTATTATTATTAGCAACTTTAAACATGTTTATTAGAAATTAATGCTTTTATGTTGTTCTTTATTTATGTTCTGAAACCCAAAGACCGTTACTGGGTCTTTACTTTATATACGTCTTATTTCATTTCCCCGCACTAGCTTCCAAAACCAGATATCTTATATCGATTTTATTTTAATCTCTAATAAACCGATTATAAGAGCATAAAAGGAAGAGAATTTGTTTCAATATCTCACATATAAAAATAATTCAAAATTGAAGTTTAAAAAAATACTTGGAAAGAATGCTTGGCCCATGAAAAAAAGGCAAGCTGTTTTAGTACATATGATTTAAATGATAAGAATAGGCATTTTTTAAAGTCATAGACAAATTTATTTTTAGTATTTAAAAACAAAATATGAAAACTACTAAGCGTATTAAATTAGAAATGTTATTAGAATAATGTTTTAAAATTTAGCTGATACTTAATTTTATCTTACGTTCTATGGCATATTCCTTGTAAATTAAAGGGAATCAAGAAATTAAATTACTTTAACAACGTCAGAAACAATCTCAAGGATTCAAGGGCTCTATAATTTGTGACAAACCCAGACAGTTGCTTAACCTATTTAATAATCCATCTCTCCCCACCTATACGTTCATGTTTACCTTATGAAATTTTAGACGTTTGAAAATGTATAGAGTTACGTACAAATATTTGATTTAGACATCATTCAAAGATATCAGACATTTCTTTAATAATGCAGTTAATTCCTAAAAGAACTGATGATAAGAAATAAATTCTTTGCACTGAATGTAAACATATCTGCTTAGTACACGTTATTGTCAATTAAGTAACATAATATACTGCATTACAAAAAGGGCTAAAATTGAAAATGAAAGCTATTTTTAGAACCAAATGGTGATAATTATTTTTAAAAGATTGTTAAACCAATCTGACTAGAGGCGCGCGTCAGATTATTTCATCCGTACGAATCAGCCAAGCTCACCAGCAGAATTCCATTTTACTTTCTGGGCAGACTATGGGGAGAAAAAATAAACACAAAACAAAGCGAAACTTTCCTATTTTTAAGTGAAATAAACATTCGCAAGCGTACTCATGAAAAAGAATAGCGAAGAAGAATAGCCCTCCCTTCTTGTAGGCTGCCACTTTAAATGCCGTCAAACACAGTTTTTATCGAAAGCGACGAAGCCGTGCGGGGAAGATGAGAGGGGGCCTACACCTACGTGCGTCGAATCCCGGACGATCCGGCCTTCCTCCCGGTGGGATCACTCCGTCATCCCGGACGGTATTTACGAAGTCCGGTCGCATCCCTCCTCAAAAGCAGAAACGCAAACTAGAAGGGAAAGTTTTTGCCGACCCGGGAGGGTGAGAAGAGGAGGGTGAATTAAATGCTGGAAGAGGGGGGATTCCAAACAGAGGGCGTATGAATTTCAAGTTGGGAATATAGTGGTAAAAAAAAATGACGGGCTTCCGTATACTTTTATTTCAACTTATTTATTATTGTGTCTCTGATTACATGAGGGAAAATAATAATTGAAGGACTTTGTTAATCTCCAGATAGGTAATCACTTGAATTTTCTAATATTTAGAATTCTGACCTTCATGTCGCTGTCATATATGCTTGGACAGAAAGTAAAAGATAAAAATTTTATTTGTATATCTATCGTATTTTCATAAAGTTACCATGGCGGATTTATGCATTTTATGGTCTTAGGTACAATATATTATAAGGTCTTCTTTTAATAAATTAGTCAATTTAATTAACTATCTTTTTCACTTGCTACCTTTTTCAAACAATCTTTTTTGACTACCTTTTTGACCTGATCAACATAATGATTTATTTTTTTGTTTTTTATTTTATTCATTTTTTTGAAAATGGATATTTTATTATTTATTTATTTTTTATGACCTGCATCTGAAAGGCATCTACATTTATATACAATACTATATAAGCAGACACAAAGTTTTTATAAATACTGTAATCTCTAAATGAACATAATAAAATGATAAGCTTCTGACTATTCACACTTAAGAAAATGTTAATGACATCTTAATATTTTTAAATTAGCAGAACTTGCTTTTCTGTTAAATTTCTTTGTTTGGAATTTGGGCTAATAATAGCTATATAAATATTTTTTTTTCGGTCCCTCTTAGCTTGGTGACCCAAGGCAGGAGTCTTTCTTTCCTAATCGGAAATTTACCATTGCAATCTTATGTAGTTTGATTTGTATTTCATTTTATTTTTAAAAAATCTGTTGAACTGATTAAATGAATTTCAGCCTATTTTATAATTTTTATTTTGCTCATTTATGTTTAGTCGTGTAAACTGATTATTTTAATAAAATCTAATTAAATTTTTTAAATGTAAGATCTCGAATAAAATTTTAATTATTACAATTAGACGCAAGATTTAAATATCAGCTAACATGAAATAAATTTAACACATATTCTAGATTTTGTTTAATAAAACAATATAATGTTAGATTAAAACAATTCAATTCTAACATAAATGGTTAATATCTGTTAATACATTAAAAATGAAAGAAATCACATGATCTATTTAGAAATGAATTTTAATATTGAAACTGATCAATATTGTAATAAAAAAAATTAAAAAATCGAAACATCTGATGATTTGTTTTTCAAACGATAGTTAGAACTGAAAATTATTTTCTGTTATCTTTGCTACTCGCTGATAGACAGATGTTCGTATGGAGCGAGTCGAGAAACAAATAGAATTTTATGAGCAATAAAATAATTCATCACAAGTCAGTATATGAGCAATATAATAACTCATTTCAAATCACTGTAATATATATAATTTTTTTTACGTATTTTAGCATGCAAACACGTATAAAGCAAAATCAGTATGAAGTAAGTTACTCTTTAAAAACAACGTAGAGCCTTGACCAATAAATTGATGAGAGTAATGTAAAAATTGTGGAATTTAAGAGATGGACGTGAATTAAAGTATGCTATATACACGACTGAAGATACATTAGTAATGAGAAATGGGGGGGGGGAATACGCTGATTTCAATAAAATCATATTTATGACAACCCTGTCGTACTTATTCCCTTCAACAAATTCATCTATCTATTTGAAGTCGAAGGTCAGACTACTGAACTATATTAAATGCTTGCCTTCGAAGTCGCATTGCACCCACTTAATTAGTCTCTCTCTCCCTCACCGCGAAATACGAAATGGTTATAAAAGAGGTAAATCGTAACTTTTGTGTATTAATAAACATACTTATGCATTTCATTGAAAGATAAAAATTTAAAAAAAGAAATTATAAATAACATGAACCGAATTTACAGAATTATTACATTGCTATTCAATTTATAATGGAACTGATAAAAAAAACGCAGAATAAAAAGCAAAAGCAAAATGAAATGGTGACTGAAATTGACAAGTAGTCATTAATAATAATCAATTTAATAGTTATTAATAGTTTTCATTTTAATGACCATTTAATAGAATTTATAGAATTATTACATTGCAATTCAATTTATTATATAAATGATAAAAAAATATGGAATAAAAACAAAAAAAAATGAAATGGTAATTAATAATTATCGATTTAATAATTATTTTATTGGTAATTAATAATTTTCATCTTAATGACCATTTATTACTTAGTCTGCTTTAATCAGAAAATTTAATGGAAATGTAGTAAGGGAAGGCAATTAATTATTTGCTCAGTTCTTAAAAGATTTAGTTGTACAGCTTCAATAAAAATACTTGGAATTTAAATAATTTTTTTAAAAAAGATATTCTTTTAAAAATTTTAATATTTTTACTTGATAAGTTATAATAAGAAGAATCGAAAGAGCTAAATATAACCACTTTTAAGTTAGAAAAAAATAAAAGAAAGTTCTAATTCATAACTTGGGATTACAGAAATTTTATTTAGAAATTTAGTTGATATTTTAAAATTCCCAACTTTAGTGAGATAATCATAATTTATCATAGTTTTAGTATTTATTAATATCAAATCAAAGCTAACTATTAAACAAAATTGCAGAATTCACATATAATGACTTTAAACGAAAATATTGCAGGTATTTTAAATTCGCTCTAGACATTGTGAAGAAGTATATGGAAAAGCCCACTTTTACCTTATTTACTTAAATAAAAGTTAGAGTTGTAGTTAGCATGCGAGTTAATTAATGCAAAACGTGTGCAGCAATAAAAAAAAGGATATTTTAAAAAATTTATTAATACGAATCGAACACAAGAAAAAAGAAAAAGGAAAGGAAAGGAATTTTTATTATTATTTAGCTTTTATTTAATTTCACGCCCTTTATATTATATAAAAACATCCTAAAACAAGATCATATAAATATTCATAAGTTTAAATAATGCACACAGTTTTGATATTTTGAGCACATTCCCTATTTTCCCCATTTTACATTTGTTGAAAACAAAAATAAAAGGGCACTAAACGTTTCCTCCTTTGACCAGAATAGGGGTCCTGCCTCTTTATTCATTATCAAATCGTACTACCGTAACATTAATAATTATTAGATAGTCATAAAAAACTTTATGGCAGTTAAAAAAATTATGAATTATAAAGTTTGTCCATATTATTTTCATTGTAATGCATGAATTTTATAATGAAAAATGAGATAAAAAATATCAATAGTATTGAAAATGTACAACTGTGTAAGTTTCAATGGTGAATTTATAAATTTACATTGATATTATTTCAATATTTTAGCTAAGACAAAATTAGATGGCATCATTATATTAATTATTATTCATTATTTTATTAATTTATAAATGAATTTGTAGTTAAGTGCTAAAAATTATTTTTTGAAGATTATCTTCCGTCATCGATTAAATCAAAAAATAAAAATTCATTTAATAATAAAGATGAATGTATGTCTCTGTTGGCGATATAGATACCAGATCTTTAAATCTAGAGCTATTAAATTTGGCACATATACACTTTGAAAGGTGAAAATGTAAACTAAGAATTTTAATTAATTATTCTTTAAAATTAAATTGTTCACCTGAAATTCATCGATTTTCTTGTTTCCTCAAATATTTAACTGAGGGATTTTCTTCCATTGTTGAAAATTAGGGAGGAAGGATTTTGTGAAATATCTATGATGTTTACATGAAGAATAAAAGGTGAATATGCATTATCGCGTAAGTTAGGAGACAGGTGAATCTCATTACTTTTTTAATAACGCTATGATGCCATTGAACTGGTCACGATTACAAGCTTTCGTATATACAATAAATAGAAAATATGTAAGACTATTAATACAAAATAATTTTAATGTATGATAATTTGATAGTTTTATGTATAGGAAAGTACATCTAAGTGATTTAATTTCAATTAAATCGCTTAGTCGATATTCTTGGCGGAATTAACTAGTCGACAAAGGCGGCTAATAAATAATGAAAATTCTCCATTTATTAGTTGAATTCTGACTAAATAGACAATCACTTACATAAAAAATTTAATAATTTAAAATTTTACAAATTTTTAAAAACGACATACAACTTTTTTTATCAGATATGCTGTCATTTTTGTCCTCAAAATTCAAGCCTTTTTTTCATGCAATTTAATAATTAAAATATTCAATTATAAAAATTGTATATTTCTTTATATTCAATAACGTTACATATATTTAATAGGTCATAAGATGATCAAAACTTAATTACTATTCGTGATATGGCTTGTTAAGACAACAATTTTATAATTAAATTCATTTGTTTAGATTGTTGATCCAATATATAAAGTATAGTATAAAGGTAAAAGAAAGTACACCGTT
>JAPMOR010085249.1:392741-439163 GCA_026543865.1 Argiope aurantia
AGCATCTAATGCTCCTCTCTGATCGAACAACCAGTCACTTCCACAGCAGCTGTCCTTCCGACCTTCCCTGGCCAAACGATTCCGATCAATTCATACCCCCTTCCACAAGGTTCCTCCAAAGGGATTGTTCGCGCCTCTTGATTCGAAACGCTGCTGTCAATCAGTTTTATTGCCGCATTCAGTAGCGTGTTCCTACATTGTGAACTCCTATGTTTGGATCAAAAGGCATCGGAGGAGATGCGTTGCGAATCGGACCAGAACATCGTACCACTTGAAATACGTTTAATGTTACAAGAGAATATCACGATTCATTTCATCCAGATGAAAATGCTGCATTTGGGCTTGATTTGAAAATGAGGCAATTCGTTGATGTTAATAACTATTGGTACTCTTTAAATGCCGATTTTTCGGTGCCGTTTCTTTTCGATGTCAGCAAAAAAGAAAAAAAATATGTTTATTTTATTATTAACTTTATATCCATGATTCCGCCAAATTATCAAATATTAGAGCCACTTTATTTTAATAATTTTACACATGTTCTGGTCGTTGTATAGATAAAAATTCCTAACGAAGACCAGATTCCTGACATTATAAAACTATTTAAAACATAATTGTTTGTTTTATCCCTCTTTTAAATTTCCCAATATTGTAACCTCATATTTTTATTCATCTCGTAAATTACACCAATATTAAATAGAATCCTTCTTTAGCTTAACACGATGGAAACAAATCATGCGATTAAACACTTGATGGAAAATTGAAAATGGTTTGAACTTCAGGTGAACTTTTAATCTATTATTGTAAATGAAAGAAAAGAATATTTTTTAAAAAAATTGCCACCATTCAGGAAAAATTTACACGACTATTAAATTAATGTCATTAAAAAAAGAACTATTTTTTAAATTTTGAAATAGTAGAAAAATAACTTCTGTGCAATAATATTTTCGGAAGTTATCACGTAAAACTGCCAAAACGGGGCTTTAATTTTTAATTAACTAAAAATCTAATTAAAATTTCGAAAATATTGATCTGAAATGCACATTTCTATCCTCTAAAATATACATAAGCCAAATAGGGAAGATGTAGTCAAATGGTATAAATTCTAGAGTGCCAACAGAGACACACATTCATCTTTATTATTAGTAGAGATTAGCCAGTTTTGGCGATCAGAGGGTTCGCTGGGTTTAAATGATATTAAAATTTTTTTGTTAAGTAACTTTGGTAACTATGCTTTAAAGGCTTCCTCAACAAAATATTTTAAATTTCATATTTGTATAGCTATAATAATTTATACTATTTTAGAAGCCTTTCACCATTCTGTTCACTGTGATATACATTTCCTTAATTTTCAATCTACATTTTAATTCGCCGAATTATATCACAAAAAAAAGCAGCAGTGTTTAAAATTGGGAGCACTATAAAAGTTTTGCCGTTGCTTAATTTTGAAGCTAAACTTTGATTGTTTTATTAAAAGAATGCCTAGTACTAAAACCTACTTAGTTTTGAAAAATAAACCTGATCTTTGTATTTTCGCCATCAACATCGAAAAATAAGTCGGGATGAAATAATAGAAACTACAAAGAAGAAGGTTTGAGTTTCGTTTCAGTAATAAGATAAATTGTAATAAAATATCTTTAATTTTTTTAACTAAAAAATCTAGAAATATTTAGATAATTAAATTAATATTATTATAAAGACTTTTAAATTTAAAATCTTTTAAAAATCAGTTTCAAGTAATAATATTTTCAAGAGTTATTGCGGGAAAATATTAAAAAATTTGCTTTATTTTTAATTAATCAAAATTCAAATTAAATTTTCAAAAAAAATCGCTCCGGATTGCACATTTCCATCCTTCAAAGTACATAAGTCCTTAGATGGCAGCTTTAGAGCAACCGATATAATCTGCTGAGAGCCAAAACATGCATCTTTATTATTATAAATTCATTTCCATAAACGAAATATAAATTTTCGGATTCTAAACCTGTATAAATGACTTCTGCCTATCAAAATTTATAAAAGATCATGATCAATTGCTGGATGAAAAGGATTTTTCAGATATATTGAATTTATACATGTTTGATGCCGATAATTTTAATGAAAAATAAACTAGCAGTAATAAATGAAATCATGGTACATGCAATCCTTTAAATTTATTGAAAGAAAAGATTTTCTGTCATCAAAACATAATCATTAAGAAATCGATTAAATAAATTAAACTTTGATTGCATACTTGTTATGTTATCTGATTCTGAGAATCCTTAATATTTATAATAAAGGATTATAGATTAATGAATTTTTTAATGCTAAAAAATCTAGTACAGTAATAAAATCAAATTTTTCAGAAATCTTTCTATTTAATTTATTGTTTAAATACTCAAAGAATGACGTGCTTTTGCAAGTTAATATTTATTTATATAGCTGTTTGGTTAATCTGTGCCTTTAGGAATCTTTTTTTTTTCTTTCTTTTGTCATTATACAAATAATATTCATAAATATTTTATTGGAAATTTTTAAAATTAATGCATAGTTTGTTTTCAACATGAATTGTTATTTAAGCATCAAATCACCTGTTGGTTTCAAGCTTGATTAAAATCAAGCAAAACAAAAAAGTTCGCTGAAATTTCCGTTATGGTTTCATCTTTACGATAAATTTGACAAAAACTATTGAAAAAGTACAATTTTAATTTAGAAAATGAAATTCAAGTGAATCTTTTTTGTTTTAAAAAGAAATTATTTTATTTATCAATAATCATTGTTTATTTTAGTTATTAATTTTCTAATTTTGATGTGACAAAAAATCCTCCAAAAAAAAGCTACAAAAAAAACCGAAAACGCGCTCTAAATTAGCTAGGATAATTTGCATTTAATATTTAACATAATTTATTAGTTGATATTCCATAACATAAGATGTGAAAATCGAAACTCGACGTTTCAAACTAATGCAAATAAAACTTATATGTTAATAATTTTTCAAGAATCAAAACATTATTGAAATTATATATTCTAGTTTATTATTATGTTTATGTAACTTATCTTTAATTTGATCATATTTTATATCATAAACATAAAATTTTTTTAATTAATTTATGACTATATGACTTTATGGTAAATATCCATTCTTTTATAAGACTTTTGGAATTTTATTTATTTGCCTTAAATTTCTATACTTCTATACTATTTTTCATACTATGCCTTTAAATGTCATTAAAAATTTTTTTTCTAAAAAAAAATGGTTCAAAAAATGTTAGTTAAAAGAGATCAAGAACTGAGAAAGATTCAGTAATTTCATTACAGGCAATAATTTTCATAAATTTTTTTAAATATATTTCATTACATTTATGCAAAAATTTAAACTTTCTCATCTTAAACTAACATTTTCTTCTCATTTTGTCCAGTGAAAATATTAAATACCCTTATTTCTGTGCAATTTATCATAATTGTAATTGAACCTAATTTTTTTTAAATCATGAATTAGCTAATCGTGTGAAAATGAAAGCTAATGAGTGATAAAAAAAAAGTATCAGACTACTGAAAATTTTTTTTATTAAAATTAACTTACAAATTTTATTCTTATGACATTTATTTCCTAAATTAGCATGAAATTACAAAACCAAAAACTAGAGAGACCAGGCCACCGATTGTAATGCTACTTTGGGTATATATTAGCTGATTGTTACTGATGTCATCGGTTATAAGACAAACCAACAAAATCATTTTTGACTACCCGTTAAAAATAATATTCGTATTGGATACCTGGGAGAAAGTAATGAATTTGTAAATCAGTCTTATATTTTATTATGTATTTTTTATTAGTGTGTAAACTATTTTAGCTTATACATATCCTTACAGAAAGATGAAAAAGGTTGGAAAAGATAAAAGTATGGTTTAGAAAGATGAAAAAGAAGAAAAATCTTGCCTTAAGTTTATGCAATGAATAATAGATGCGTTATATTTTCATGATTGATTCTTATGTCAATCGAGTAAAATCCTGAAAAAATTTCGTTCCAAGAGAAATTCCCAAGAGATTCTGCAAATTGGGAGGGAGGGATTCTTGAGATAATTTTGTGCTATTTTCAAGATCATTTAATTTTCAGCTGTCTTTTGATTTAAGGTTCCATGCTCTTGAACTCATTTTAATTATAATCAAGTACCGATTAAATTTAGGCGTTATTCTTAGGGATATTTTCATGTTGTCAACTCGTTAAAAAATTCATTTTTTTAATTATTAATTTGATGAATAATTTACAACTCAACGGCCTTGGTAAATTTTACATTAGAATATTTGGATTATGTTGAAAAAAGGTTTACCATTTGTTTTAAAATGACTTTGAACTTGAAATTTCGATTTATTGCTTATTATTAACAAGATACGGAATCTATTTCTCTTAAAAGTATATCATCGTTATTTCAGCGGAATATATAATTTGTTTCTTAAAAATTAATTAAAATCAATTTTAAAAAAATCTAATTTTGGAATTTGGTGAAGAAAGAGAGCACAAAAGTTCCAACAAGGTTTAATCGAACCTAAAAATACTGTAAATAAGCAACTTCATTATTTGTATTCACTATCTGTACTATTCAGACGTGTAATTTATTCTTTGCCTCATGACTTTTTTGTTTGATTCTAAGAATTTTCTTTAAAAAACATACGAAACTTTAAAATATCTTTTCAGAATAAATTCTGATGTTCGGATTCTATTTAGACAGCTTTATTCCAATCAACATTAATCGAAAAAATTGAAATGCGAAATAATTGATATGGAATAATTAATCCAATATTCGTTATCAGTGTGCTTAAATATTTGGAAATTGTTCGGTTTGGTAACATTCATTTAATTAAATACGTTATTTTATTTTCCTTATTTTATTAACGGTTTCTCTCAATCTTCCTCAATTTCATTAAAAAAAATTTATAGTTTCTCCTAATTATGGTTATCTTGCTTTATCTTCCCGGGAAAATGAAATCACTTATTTTGCTTCTCTGAATCTTACTGATATTTTTAGTAATTTATTTTCCCTAATATCATTAAAATTAGGTCAAATGAATAAACTGCAATTCAGACAATTTAATGAGAATTGATGTCTTTCTGCCAATATAAATCACATCATGTCCTGAAAATTTTTTACGGATTACACAATCACTCTAGTTCGTCTGCCCCAGACAGAAAGTGGGGACATGCTGTCTGAAGCTACCGAGTGAGGCACAACTGGTGTAAGGGTGGAGACGGCTTGTAAATAGTGGGCAGGGCGGTGAAAAGGGAAAGCATGTGACTCTGGGTGACCGCCGACTAATATGTTACCCAACCCTCTTCTGAATGCCCGACAGCTGCGACAATTTGCAGTCGGAAGGGGGCGTTCAGAACTTAACTCCCGGACAAGTAACCCCCTATATCCCATACCGTATTACTCAAGCGCAAAGTATTTATTTCCCCTTGTTTTTCAGTGGCTTTTTTTCACTCTTTCCGAATAGATAAAGCGGCTTTAATGAAAACTCAATCTGCTTTGTAGATTTATGAGCATTTGGAAAAAAAAATCAGAAGGTTCAAGCAGGATCTTAAAATATATTGAAACATAGAGATGTAGTGGTAAGAATTTTGACATATTTGACATTTTATTTTTAACTGCTCGAAAATCTATTAAGACAAGTTGAAATGAATTTTTAACATGTCGATTACTTTGCATGGCTGTAAATCCCTTCCTCTTTCTGAAGGAACTGCAATTGTTCAAACAGAACAAATGCAGAATTATTTAAATAAAGACGTACATATTCCTGATCATACTGCCAAGAAAATTTCAAAGAACCAAAGGTAGAATTTGCAGGCCTTCATCATATAAAAGAGGAATATAACCAAGAAATAGTGAACTATAATTAACAACTTATTTATTTCCTATCTACTTACATCTTTCAAATTAGGTTTTGTATGAAACAATTATTTCTACAGTTATTCTCAGTTTTAAAAATGTGATTTGCTAAAAACCTAACGAGTTAAAACAGTGCTCTCATTCTCATTAGTGAAGGCCAATACAAAAGGAATTTTTTTTTCTCTCTCAAGGTCCCTTGCTTCTGTCATTTAGATTTTAAAAAAGCATTTTGATGTGCTATTTTTAAACGCTTTCAGGGATAGTAATATTTTTGGAGCAGTAATGATTGCGTGAAATGCAGCTTGATAATTATATCTATTTAAACGCTTCATGTAGACTGCATCATGATATGTAATGTCAAATGGTTAATTTAATTACCGGATTTTTTCTGAATCAATTCAAGCTATCATGATACGTATGCTTAGTTAATTTAATTATCCGAGCTTATAAGAACCGATACAAGGTATGGCATTTAGAGCTTAATTTAAAGTAAGACGAATTTAGCGATGAACTTTGACTACACTTTCCCTATGTCCTACCTTTCTATAAAACATTAAAAAGTATTCACAGGATTTTAAATAATAATGCTTTGCTTCAGTATTTGAAATATGCAACTCTAATTGGAAGACTTCTTTTTAATAATGATATTTGAAGACATTTTCTTCCTTTTTCTGATGGCATTTATGCAAAAACTTAACATATAGTATGGTAGAACATATTAAAAACATTTTTTTCCAAATATTTAAGAATTTTTTGCCCTAAATTAGATCTTCCTTCAAGCAGTCTCGATGAATTTATGTTTTATTCTGTATATATATAAACACTTAAGTATTAACCAAGGACTGGAACAAAATTTAGCAATAATTCAAAATTCTTGCAAATAACAAGAATTAAAAAAAATATTTTTTTTTTATCGGAAGTGGGGATTTTAGCATTTTTTTTAAAAGCTTAGAAGCTGCATAGCATTATATCATTTTTCTCAAATTTTGCTTCAATCTCTAGATAGTATTATAAACAAAAACGTATTTCAGGCAGATATTTTATATAATAATTGTGTTCGAAAAGTGAAAATTTATGAAAAAAATCACACAAACGAGTTTAAAATGTACATTCTTAATTTTCAATAAAATAGAAAAAGAAAGAACTTTTTTTTCAAACTTCCTAAATTTATAGGTTATTCCTCTTTTTTTTATGTGTAATTAATTTTTTCAACTTTTGGAATTTTTTTTTCTTTATCTCTCTCTCTCACACACACTCACTTTTTTAAGCTTAAGAGTATTTATTGTGCTCAGCTATGCAACTGGAAGTACTCAAAATTTCTTCTCTCATTTGATTTTAAAATGCATGTTAACAAACCTGAAAGTACTTCAATCTATTAATATTTGTATTACATATTATTTAGCTGCTTTCCATTTATTGTCATAAATTACAGCATCAATAGGAAGACATATTTCAGTGATTCTGAGTTTTCTAAATTCAATGGCGTAATATTCAACAAAAACAAATTATAATAAAAATATTTCAAAATAATAATTTATGGTAAAGGAGGGGGGTATAGAAAATAAAAAACAAGAATTTTTAAATAACTTAAATAAAAGCGATGAAAAACGTTTACTTATAGCAATTTTTACAGTTCCATTTTTAGCTATTAAATTCTACTGAAAATCTTTTAATGTCATTTCTAAATGTCGAAAAAATATGGAAAAAATGCTTCAAAAAATTCAAAGGTGAAGGTTTTCGAATGAAGCGTTATTTTTTCCATTTAATCAAAAAAGGAGTTTTTAAGGTATCCGAATACATTCGGAGCACTTTTTTAGAAAAACATGGTGTAGACATACTTTAACCATATTTTTGGGTTTAAGACTATTAAAGATTAGCAATAGAATATTAATATTTGAAATAAACATTCATAATTTTTGAAAATTGGCATTTAATAGCATAAATTTAAGCAAATTCTTAAAAAACAAATTGGCTATACCAAAAACTATTATTCCATCCTAACAAAACTTATGCCAAAATAAATTGCATAGTTTTCTCTAAGGAATGAAATACAATCGTGTGGTTCTAATAATAAATAAAATTTAAATTTTATAATCAGTCGAAGATTTATCATGAGATTTTTAGTAAATTTCTGGCATTATTATTCAAACAAAAGGCTGTAAATTAAAAAATATTCATTCAATCTAAATTCTTTTAGTTCATTCCTTAGAAAATAGTATAAATACAAAGTCCATAAAATTTCATAGTAAGATGATAATTATATTTTGAGTTATTTGATTTGAAGTGAGTAACAAAGGAGTAAAAAATCAGTTTTGAGAAAAAAGCATTTAAAGTATACAGTAACATGTTTTAATAATAAATTATGGGCTACATACTTAAAATTCACTACATTTATAGGTTATACCTTCTTCCACCTCATCTTTTAATAATTTTCCTTTTTTTAATCGTTTAAATTTTATTTTTCTGGCGATTTTTGCATTTGGCAGTGAATGCTGCTTAGATTCATTTATTCTATCTTTTTCGAGCTCAGCAAATGCTCTAACTGAATTTGCACTAGGATACACTCCAGCAACCTTAAGGATATTCAGTAATCCTATTAAAACTTCGTTAAAATATATTACAGACATAAATACCCCTAATCTGAGGATTCAGAGTTCAACAGACATCTTTAGGTACAAATTTCCACAAAACATCGTTGAAACTCTAATTTGTATTTTGTGTTTTTCTGTGCAAAACATTTTTCTTATTTAAAACTAAATTTGTGTTTATACAAATTTTTAACATGTTTTTGGCCCTTTAAATCGGTACTTCCGATTATTTAAATGTCTATTTCCGGTTTACTGATTATTACGAAAATATTAATATCTTGACTTCTAATTAACGTAGAGACAAAAGTAAACCTGTTTTGGATAGCTCAAAGACTGGTCTATTCAATAAAAGAATTTTTGAAAAATGCAATTTTCAGCAAAAATAGACCTTTTTAACGTGTTGATATCTTAAGTATGAGTAAACACATTAAAGACAATTTTTGCATTATTGAAACTGTTATGATATATATAACCACAGTCACCAACTAATTAGTAAACACAAATTTTAAAACTGAATTGACTCTTAAACATAAATAAATATAAAATCGGAAACATATGAAAAGTTCCATTTAAATCATATATCTTGACAAAATTAACTAAATTTTTATTACATTTTTATGTCACTTCATCTAACTTATTTCAGGAAAAGGTAGTTCCTTCAATTTTTTTTTAATTTAAAATTTGTGTTTATAAAAAAATTAGACTTTAGCAATATATATATATATATATATATATTTATATATATATATGCAGTAGATACGATGAATGTAATACAAAGAATTGAACATAATCTAATTGAAATAATATAACCAACAGCAAAATAAAAGTTACTATCTGTCAGTTAAATTCTATATAAGATAACAATCTTGAATAAAAGACAGCTGCTATTTCCAGCTTAAAGAATTCGTTTAGAACAAAATGTCAAGCGTTAACTTTATTTAAATCTTACCTCTTTCTTATTGGACAGTCAATTATTTCTTTAATGGTCTTAAACATTCGCATTAAAAAAAGAATTCCAGACTTCCTGTGTGCTTTTTCATTCTACAATATAGGGTCCTCAAAGCTGAATTCACTTCTTTAAATATCGTTAAAGTACGCTTTATTGCAGAATCGAAAGATGGCGGTGGGCCAAATGGACACAACGACGATGAAAAGCCTTCACAAAGATTAATGTTAGAGTGTCTCTGTATCCTTAGTAAGTTAGTAAATATCGACGAAACTTTCGATTGAACTGTCAACGCTGACGATTTTCTGAGAGAAGATCGAAAAGAAATTTTTAGCTCATAGATCTAGTTCTTTAATTTTAGTTTTTATATTTATCATGAAATTTAGAATATTTTACATCTTTCACAAAAAAGATATAAACATTTTTTTTAATTCTTATCATATTTCAGGTCCTTCTCAATTTGTTTATATTCAGGCCAACAGGTCGTAAGTCCGATTTACGTTTTTTAATACTAGTTTTAATCAAACGGGTTCTAAAAATTGTACTACATGGAACATAAAGAATTTTATCTCTAAATTATCTGTATTTATTATTGTTCATGAGGAGAAAAATACGTAATATATGTTTTTATTGTAGACAAAAATACAATCTAAAATAATTTAATTATTCTTTATTTTGAAAATTTGAAATTTATTTTTAACCTCTAAGTGCAGGTAATAGCAAATCGTCCAGAAATTGTATTTTATGTTAGCTTTGTAATTTTATTTTCTGGAATAATTAACAGTCTTGTAATGTACAATCTTCTTAAATGTAATCAGAAAGGTGCGTAAAGGTACTTAAAATGTAATTAGAAATTTGATTTATTATTATTATATACACCATAATTTTTTTAAAAAAAATTATGGTACATATAATAATAATAAATACATTTAACTCAATATACAAAAGGGTTATGTTATTTTAAATACACATACATAAACATATGTTGAAATTGCATTATGTATTCTACAAATGTCTAATTACAACAGACAATCTACTTACTTATTTAAATATAATTTCCAGAGTTTGTTCGGTAAAGATAATTCTAGTCCAATGCTTTTGATCCCTTCTTTTGGGACCATCTGTAGAGAATTGTGCTTTCTATAAAGTTTCCGAAAGTTTAACTTAGCAATTTTTTATTTAGTGCCTATAATTTTGGAAGAGTTCCTAGTAGCAACTGATTTCATACTTTTTATTTTACATGAAAGCACATGATCCTCAGATATATCATCAATAATTGCTGGGATTTTCTACCTAACAATATCTAATTATTGTATATTATTGTATGTAGCTTAAGTAACTGATTAAAACCCAATTACTTAAGTGCTTATTTCCAAAATGTATATATTTTTTTAAATCATTTATTTTAAATATTTAGATAGTGAACGAAACAACTGATTATTTAAAATTATTAGTTTATTTTAAAATAAACCGGTCGAATTGCTCCTTTTAAAGACACAGTTATTATGGAGAAAATGAGCAAATTACGGAAAAGTTTTATTTTGATAGTTGTCCAAATAAAACTTCAGTATCGTGGTGGCTCAGCTCAGTTTAATCAATACAAATAAAAATAAATTCAAATATAATTAATGATGAAATATTACCACATATGACATATGATGAAATATTTACTTTTTCATTATATTCATCTTTTTTTGGGGGGGGGGCGAAACATCGTTTATTGTTCGAATTAATAAAAGTAACATTTATTCAAATGTTAAAGCATGGTTTTAAAAATCTAGCTCTCAATCTTGTTTACAGAACTCTTCAGCCTAGTCTAGACAACATCCTATCGTTCATTGCAAACATGAGATAAGGCTTTTGATAAGGTAATGCGCGAAAACTAAGGTTGTAAAATTATTTTCTATTTCTCGTAGCATAATATAAAAATTTCAAAATTATTTAAATAATTAGATTACTTTAAAAGCAATTTTTTGTTCGATTTTAAAAATTCATTAATTCCATTATTAAGGATATATCAGAGAAGAAAAATCGCACTTAAGTTAACTAGGTTGCCTTTAGTTCAACACGTTATTCTAAATTGCCATTTTAAAATAACTTTTTATTCCTATTTTTGAAAATCTTCCTAAGAAAGATAAATAGCAGTAACTTTTTTTAGGGGTTGATATTCAAAATTAATTTAAAGAAAATTTCAATATTGCAGTAAATTAATAATAAGAATTAATTCCAATCTCATGTTGAAATATAAAAAAGTGTATTCTATAAATTGTTATTTATTTATAAATTTCAATTCTCTAAAAATTTTTATTAAAGATATCATTCTCTTGTTTTTAAAATGAATTGTATTTTGTATTATATATTAAGAAGTGATAATTAAACCCGAGCATTTTAACTCGAATTTTATTTCATTTAAACTTCATCGTTAAAAATTGTATTATTGTGGTTTTAAACACACCTTTATCACGTAGATTTCTTTCAGTAATAAAGCAAAGATATAAAAAACACACAAAGAAAGAACACGCACAGTTCTTTCTTTGCTTATTCTCTTAGATAGTATGCTTTCATTTCTTTAATAGTTTATTTATTGTAAGAAATATAAAAAGAAGTAACTTTTAAATTTAGTGCATATATTACGGTTAATATGATTAATATATACAGGGGTATTAGTTATATATAATTTCAATTAATTTATTTTAGGTATATTTAGATATAATTTTATATTCATGATTCTGTCTTACTGTCTTATTAAAGCCGGCTTATTTTAATAGTCTTATATATACTGTATTCATTATTGCATGAACCTATCTAATGAAAACCAAAGGCATCATAGTGCTATCAAAAATGCTAGCGTGCATTCTTTCTTCTAAATTTCACGGATATTGCAACACTTTTTATTCGCTTTGCAAACTACAGAAATATAAACAGAACTCTTCATTTTAGTTTTTTAATAATAGAAAATCTCGAAATCAATTTCAAAAATCACATGATCAAATATTTATTATTAGAATGAATATTTATTATTAGGCTGTAGTGTAATCTATAATTGTAAAAAGCGTATATTATATATACATATATGTAATGATATTTAAAAATATAATATAGACTTAATTAATTTCCTAATTTTTAACTCAATTCAGCACATATTAACTTAATTCTAAAAATATTCTCTTATTTCCTGATCCCATTCCATTTTTTCTATTTAATTAATACAACAGAAAGCTCTGTAAAAATGCTTTCGTCAGCGGTTCCCACACTCCGAGAGAAGAGATGAAAAAATTGTTAACCTAAACAAATTCTTTTAAAAGATCCCTATAATTCCCTTACCTAAATTCGACACATGTAGGAATTCCCTACCAAAATCTCACAGTCTATATTCACAGGGAAAATATTTTCATACTCTTTTCCTCGCTTCGCTCTGTGTCGTTTTGTGTTGATGTGTTCGTCGCTTAATCTTGTACATAAATCATGCCTCCTGGGATGAAATAAAACGAAGTTAAGGATTCAAAGTGTCTTAGGTCACGATCCTGCTTCAAAAATTATGCCTACATATTCCATATATATATATATATATATATATATACTAAAAGCAGTCGCCAAGAAAAATTTCCACTATTTTTAAACTGGTATCATCAAAAAGTTTATTTTTTTAATTTTGAAACGGTGCGAAATTTATTTTTATGCAATAATATGTTGGAAAATATCGGGGGGGGGGCAAAATTTCACCCTAATTTTTAATTAAATAAAATTACAAAAAAATATTTACGAGGTGTAGATTCTCTCCGTCCAAGGTAAATATGTATAAAATTTGGTAGCTATAAATAAAAAGTCTGACCTGTAAAGCGCCATCACACATATATTCATTTACCTTTTTTATTAGTCGAGATAATTAATTAATTACATTGGTAGTAACATATACAAGGTAAGAAAATGAAATTCGAAAACTAATTTAAGAATCTACTTTTACTAAATAGATCTATATATTCAAAGTCAAATACATTTAACTTCAGTTTGAAGGTCGTTAACACTTGTTTAAACCACTTTCACTTAGGTCAGTCACTTCGAAAATTTACCTTCCTTACTACGATTTTCTACAGACACTAATAATAATGGTTGAGCTCCGGAAAAGTATCAGATACAAACAACTGGCCCCCCCCCCCCCCCCCTAGAAATGTCCAGAGATAGCTGGGTTGGAAAGCTGACCTCGAATTGCGGCGGGAAAGGGGAGGCACCTGAACAAACAGGACACACGTGCGATTCCCATTCCGCACAAAGCAGGGGTAAAGTTCATCGAAAGTTCGCTCGCGCTGCACAGAGGGACATGTCCCCCGCAGTATATCAAGTCAAAAGCTAGTGAATGGAGATCCAGAAAGTAGAAAGGGGTCCGAATGCCGTTTTCATTCTTTATTTTTTTCGGCCCACCCTCTTACCCGCTTCTCAGTTACAACTAATATAGTGACTAAATATTACGAAGAAACCGAAAATAACACGTGCATGATTCATAGCAAGAAACGAAAACAGGGCATTCACTTTGGGTCATTTCCATTAGTACTGTTCTGAAAGAAGAAAATCTTAACTTCTCCTGGATAAACAAATGATCTTTAAATGTTTCCGAGTATAAATTTATGTATAATACATTGTGTGTAATAGAAAATCTTAATGAATCCTATCCCCCCCCGCAACCTTGAAGTAAGAAAATAAGAAAGCTTCACAATTTTTTTTTTTTTTTAATCACCTTAAATCGGTTTTCATCCTTTCTGTACATTTATTCACTCTTTAACATTTGTTATTAGAATTTTTAGCAATTCCCTAAATTTTTTAATTTTTTTGCAGTTTTAGTAACAATTTCAGTTGGGGATCTAACAAAATACAAGATGAAGACAGAAGCAAGATATTATTAATAAATATTTGGTAAAATGTCGAAGTCAACTGAACGAGTACTTATATGTAATAATTAAAAATTGTAAATTTACAATTATAAATTTTAAAAAATTATCTGTAAATTATAAATTTATTAAACAACTGCAAAATGCATATTTTGAGTTCTAGCTGTTATCGCAAAACATCATTGAAAAAAAATTAGAATTACATTTGTTGTAAAATTAATTATTGTAATTTAGGTAGTCAGTAGAAGAAAAAATTGAAAATGGTTCTGTTTTTAATAGAAAACTGTACTACTTTAGATACAATTTTCCAGAATGAATCATATTCATAAAGTGATAGTTGATTTCCAGTTGTTAAATACGCTCAAATTAAATATGTCAAATATTTGAAAACATCGAAATTTGCAGCCTTTCATTGAGAACGATGAATTAAAGTGCGTTTGTAAATTTGAAAAATTGTAATGCGAATAAAACAACTATTCGCAATACTAAATGTGATTCATTGTCACTTAATTTTGATCTTTATCGCATTTTTTTCTTTTAAAAGTAAAATTACAGTTATTTAGATACTTTGTAAATTTACAATCAGTTATCCATGTAAGTACTTTTTGCATTAACTTCGATATTTTATCAAATATTTAATAATATCTTTCTTCTGTTTAAGACACTTACCACACGAAATCTTTCGATAAGGTTTAGAATAATTTTATTTGAAAAATACGATTATATTTTTTTATTTATTATATATTTTATGAATAAATTTATATTTTCAATAATAATAAGTTTTAAACTTTCATAAACGAAATTAGAAAATTCTTATATGAATCCGCGTGTTTTTGTAATTCTCCTAAGGTACTCAAAAATTTAGTTCTCTAAACCAGGATAACATTGGTTTCTATACGATATTATTTTATAAGAAATGCTATTTATCAATCAATGACAAATGTTTGTTATTTTCAAATATTTTTATTTAGTTTTTGTTCGGTCTTTGTAAAGTTGGGATTTTGCAATCTATTTTTCACTCATCTCCTGATGGCAGCACACTAGTTTCGAAACATAATTTCCTGTTAATTGATTAATTTAATAATATTTTATTCTATCTGTGTGGCAACATTGGATGCAAATTGGGAAAAAAAAAACTAGTTTTACAATTCTGT
Organism: Argiope aurantia; assembly: GCA_026543865.1. Taxonomy (NCBI): domain Eukaryota; kingdom Metazoa; phylum Arthropoda; class Arachnida; order Araneae; family Araneidae; genus Argiope; species Argiope aurantia. The sequence goes on from JAPMOR010085249.1 coordinate 408,175, forward strand.
AAGGATAATAATGATTTATAAATTAAAGACTAAATCAAATAAAATTAAGAAATCCACTTTTTAGTGCACTATTAAAACTATTACACATTTAAAAAAAACTACAATATTTGTTAAATTTATTTACCACAATTGTGAAAACGACATTTGTAAATCTTTCCATTTAGTTTTATTTAGTTTGCAGTTTGAAATTTGAAGAAACAAAATAATACACAAAACTATATTCCTGTATATCGTAATCTAGAGGCAGTAGAATTTATTTCACTGCATATGTTATTCAATAGCGGTAAAGCAAATTTACGACAAACATTATAAAGATATGATTTAATGTTTTACAAAGAAAATTCAGAACGATCTTCTTCGTTGAAATTCTTATATGAATCCGTATGTTTTTTATGATCTTCAATACTAAGAAAATTTTCAATGATATATATTATTGTGTTTCAAAAACAGGAGAAATCTTTTGTCCACATCAGCTCACGGAAACTGTGGTTCGAAGATTTATTTCTCCTAAGAGAATAAAGAGCTACGCGGAAAAGCAGACCACTGAATAAATTCTTTTCTTTTGACGGCTTAGTTACAGAAAACGGATCGCCCATTTTATTTTATTTAGCCCTGCATGTCAGGAGCAAATAAGCAACGACGCGGCTTAACGCAGATTGATCGATGCATTCCAACGCACCAGTCTTTACCTAACTCCTGCATCTATCATAGACAATATTTGTTTTCGCTCGCTCATGCTGTATTTCGGTTCGAACAGGATATTTTTGTGCCTCCATTTTCATGCAGAATCTTTTTTTTTTAAAAAAAACTTGAATTGCATTGTGTTGAATACGAGCTAGCACTGAATTTTGTTCATTTTCTTATTTTCAGGTGGGATATTGTCCAGATTTGTCAAATGTAAATATAGAAAATTGTCTTCAGATTCAAATACGTGTGATAATAACCTTTGAATATTTGAAACAACTTTATCTTCTTTTGCCATTTTTTTTCTCGTAGTGTTTGTATAAATATCAATGAATTTAGAATCAGTCATTTTTTAAAATTTTCATTTTATTTTGTTTATTTGTCTCTTCCATTTGTATTTTTTTTCCCTTCAAGTGATAGCCTCTTTAAATAAAAAACGTCAATAACAACACTCTTCTACATACACTGTGTAAAAATAGCAATGAAGTCAGAGGGAAAATTGTTACGAAATTAAAATTACGACTATGTAGGAAACTATATATGATAATTATTAATATGATGTTAATTCTTTTTATATATTATTCTTTATTGTGATTATGTTAATTCTTTATAGAATATTGCTTACGATATAAAGTGAAATAATAAAATTTTTTACAATTTTTTATTTTAATCCACAGTTGTTACTGTTCGCTTTACTATCAAAGTAATAAAATATAAAGACAAATTTGATGGCGTTTTTCTTTTTTTTACATGAATTATTAGCGTAGCGTCTAAAAAAATTCATTCAGAATAATAATAATAAGTTCCTTATAAGAAGGATCGTATTTTTAATAAATCTTTTATGCTGATTAACTAGCCATCTTATTGCCTGTTCAGGAAAAGTACCTAGTCATACTTTTAAAAAATTATTAATCGTTATAAAAAGAGGCAAATTTGCTTTATCAACCGACTTCTTTATTGCATTTTTTTTTTTTTTGAGGGATCAAACTAATTTCGAAATAGAAAAAAAAACCCGTTTTCCGTAAATGATGAGAATGCGTTTTTATTGCTATAAAAAGTTTGCAAATAAAAGACAAATTTAAAGAAAACGACCAAAAATTTCGTACTTATTTGAAGAAAAAAAAATAAATATATATCCAGTTACATACAGTGGTGGCCAAAAGTGTGGACATTTTTTGAAAGTTTCATGTTTTTCAACTTTGCGTGCTTGTAAAATATAATAATTTTCCCTTAAATACAAATATTTATATATCAAATTGTAGGTAATTTAATGTAGAATTGAATAACAAAAACAGTATTACCATACCTGTATTACAAAAAAAGTTACGCTCATTTTAGTAAGATCTATCTTAGATTTGCATTTTTTTAAAGTGATACTTACACAATCAATAATTAGTAGGATAATCCTTATTTTTTAAGACAGCTTCACAGCGTCTTTTTATCGAGTGAACGAGTGTTTGGAGTTCATCTTTCGTAATCACATGATGCCAAGAATCAATTATAGATTCAATAAGTTGTCTTTTATTGGATGGATGTTTTTTTCGTACAAGAATTTTCAAACGTCGCCACAAATTTTCAATTGAATTGAGATCAGGGCTGTTTCCTGGCCATGGTATACATCTATGCCTTTATTTTGAAACCATGCTTTGCATACTTTTGCTGTGTGGCATGGAGCTGAATCCTGCTGAAAAATAAATGGTGCTTTGTTGGGGAAGAAATCCCTGATGGAAGGTATCAATTTTGGTTCCAGGATAATTTCGATGTATTTTTTGCTATTCAGGATGCCATCAATCTCTTGAATTCGACCCACGCCATCTGTAGACATACATGCCCAAATCATGGCATTTGTTGTTGTTTTTATAGTTGCTTCAATGCAATCAGGATGAAGCGCTTCACCTACTCTACGTCTCACGTATTTTCTACCATCACTACCAAAGAGCGATATTTTAGTCTCATCGCTCCAGATTACTTGCTTCCATTAATTTTCTGACCATTTAATGTGTTCTTTTGCCCACTTAACTCGTTTTTCGAGTTGCTTTTGATTTAAATACGTTTTTTTCCTTGTAATTCTAACTTGTAGTCCAAACCCTGATAACCTTCTTCTTTTTGTTCTTGAACTTATTGCAATACCCGCTGCATTCATTTCACATCTAATGTCATCTGATGAAATTTTTCTATCTTGAAGGCATAGCCGTTTAATTTTTCTATCGGCAGTAGCAGTTCTGCATTTTTTTTCCTGCCTGATTTGGCTTTATTTTCCACTGATTTCGTTTTTTCATAACGTAAACAGAACGTAAACAAATCACTGAACCACCAACTTGTCTTGCAATTTCAGCATAAGAGAGGCCATTTTCTCTCAATATGACAATTCGGCTTCTTTTTGTAGATGTCCAATCAGTTCTTCTTGTTGGTGTTGTTTGTTTAAAATTAGTTTAATTAAAAAAAGGACTTAAAATATTCTAAAACAGCAATACTCTATTTAATTGTACTAGTATGCATCATTCCGCAAAATATTTCCACAACAATAACTCTTTTACCATCCAAATAACCTAAATTATAGTTACAGACATTTGATGAGTCCTCAGAACAGTGTTTGTGATTGGCTAATACGCTTTTATTACAAAACACGTCATTATTCAAAACGATTTGTGTTTTGATTCATGTTTTTAGTTCTACTAAAATGAGCGTAACTTTTTTTTGTGATACAGATATTGTAATATTGTTTTTGTTATTACATTTTACATTGAATTTCCTTCAATTTTATATCTAAACATTTGTATTTAAGTGAAAATTAATATATTCTACAAGCACGCAAAGTTGAAAAACATGAAACTTTCAAAAAATGTCCACACTTTTGGCCATCACTGTAACTAAATAAAACTAAATTAATGCATAAATGAAATAATGTGCGATGTTTTATGGATTTGTACATCACTAGACACTTAAAAGTGTTGCCAAACAATTACACTGTTATTCTTCTATTTTTCTTATATACATATGCACACTTATTTATAACAAAGAAAGGAAATAATTTCAGAATAGTAAATAGATTCTGAATCTTGATTAAAACATTCCTCTGATGAAAAAACTAAACTACAATTTTAATGTTCTGCAGTAGTGTATCTGATGTAAAGAAACAAATCTATTACTCAGAATTAAAGAATCGAATCCAGGGTGCAATTTTCATCTCAACCTTTATTATTTAATGCTTTAAAAAAATATGTTTTACGAATCGCTGTTGTTCATTTTAAATCAACTATACATTATGCTTTAATTGTCTTATTTTTGTCTAGATGAAGTAAGGTAATATAATTCTAGACTTTTTTTATAATAAATTAATTAATGAAATAACATCAACTTCATCTAATGAATTATTTGATACACACATAATTTTTAAAAAAATTAATGGAATATCAAAAAGAAGGACTTTAATACTACACGCATCTGTGATGGTTTGGTTTGGTTTAGTTATATTAACGTCCCGTTTGAAGCAACTCTTGGGCTATTTTGGGACGGACCTCGTAATTTTGAACCGCGGTCAGATGACGAGGACGACACCTGAGCTGGCACCCCCCTCTCCACACCACACCACACCAGCGGGAGGACGTTTGGTCAGGACGGATTTAACGTGCAACTGGCCCCCTTACACGACGGTTCTTCGGTGGAATCGGGTCTCGAACCTGAAACCCTCCGGTTCCGAAGCCGAGACCTTACCACCAGGCCACCGCGGTCCCCACACGCATCTGTGACCTTTCAGTTGTAGATTTTGTTAATATTAAAATAAATTAGCTCTCTCAGTAGGTATTTTTTTTCCTTCATTTAAGTTATAAAAGTAGAAGTTTTAAATAATAATAGTAAGCATATTGAAACAAAATTTCAACCAATAATTTTTAAAAAGTCTCAAATTTTAAATTTTTACTTAAATGGTTGCCATTTTTTAAAAGTTAATTACGATTAAATTTTATTACTCAATTTTAGAAAAAAAGTCTTTATTCCTATTGTTTGTAACTTTGTGCCATTAGATTTATCAATAAAACGTGAAATTTAAAAAGAACATTATCCCAAATTCTGAATGAAAATTATAAAAAATATTAAATAAAAACTTTATTCTCATAATGGTTTCTTTTCCACAAAATGAAACTCAATGGCTTGAAAATATAAGCAACAGTTCTGAAATCAAATAAAACTTATGAGCTAACAGTATCTTTCCTGGACACTTTCTTTTTATTTAAACATCATTCTTCTTAATCTCCAATGCAAAAATCCCATCAACCAATTATGACTCTCTTTTAAACTGTTCAGCTTAAAGTGGAGGCAGAGACAAAACCGCCAAGAAGCACTTTCCCCAAACCTATTTGCCGAAGTCTCTTCAAAAAAGGCGAATTCTTTTAGACATTAGCGTAACGTAGTCTTTTATTGCTGACTTAGCTCCTTATGGATCCCCTTTATAGGAATTAAATATTCGACGGGTACTTTTAAGACCCAATGAAAAATTTATCTTCCTAATTAGCAGAACGCCTGAATATATCAGGGGCCCGGGGCGGAAGATGAAGTGGGACACTTTATCCGCAATCCGCGCTCTTTTCCGAAGACAATTTGTCTTCCAAGATAAAAGAGGCGGATAAATGCGCTCGTGCCCCTTTTAATATCCTTCCCTTTCCTTAATAATCATGTTTCCCTGATAGCGACGGCTTAAAGGGTGATGGCGAATTTTCTTCGTTTTTGTAAGAAAAGAGAGAGCCAGAAATAAATTGGCGGCACAGCGCCATCTGTTAGAGAAAAATGGAAGATTGTTGGAGAAAAATGGGCTTTTTAGTTTTCATACGCGAGATGGCAGAGAAACCATCTCTAAAGTCAGGAACAGTATCTAGGAATAGAAATATAAGATTACAAATATGTAAAGTAAAGGTATATCATAATTTTTATAATAAAACTGAGATGGGTTTTGCTAAGTAATGGAATGAACTATTCGAATTGCCTATTGAAAAGTTTGAGAAATATAGAAGCGTTGTATTAAAAAGAATAAATTGTATATGAAGCCGTAGTATTCATTATATTTTAACATTTATCTAGTTTAATCGAAGGTTTAATGATAATCATTTGTTGTTTAAAAATTCATAATCTAAGGAAATGCATTTCTTTTTATGTGTTAATCTGATTTGATAAAATCTTACAAATTAAAAATCAAGCAAATATACGGCTTTATTTCATTTAGAATTAACAACCCATTTTTAAACCATAAGAAATATTCTATAATAGTCATCAAAGTGAACAATTCCAACATTTTAATTCCTTGCGATAAACGCAGCAAACTTATTACCTCCAATTCTAAAATGGATGGTAGGAAATCGATACTTTCAAACGCAAATTATGATGATGTAGAAAAAATAAAATCAGCATTTTACGGATTGATGAGATAAATTAGAGTTTTTAGTATCTTTTGAAATGCAGGATTGACTTTTTTTTTTTAACTATTCTTAGCAATCTTTCTTAACTTTCTTAATCTTTCTTAACTGAATATGTATTTAAATGCGAAGTGTGGTATAGTTCATCAAATACTTTAGTAGTTTTTCTTCCATTTAAAGATGAATAGGATCATTTGTCACTCGATTATGATGTTTAAAACTAAAATATTATTTTATAATTAGTTTTTGAACAGACGAAATAAATTATTCAAGAATCTACCTCTAAAACATCGAAACAAAGTATTTTTAAATATAAACTACCGAATGCATTAAACTATCTTTGTATCTCAATATTTATGAAATAATTTATTTATTACAGCTGTCCAGAATGCAGTGGACAAAGATGGCAAAAAGAAGCATACGAGGCCGACATTTTCTGGCCACCAAATATATGTCCTAGAGAAAACTTTTGAACAGACTAAATATCTAGCCGGACCAGAAAGAGCAAAGCTGGCTTACGCTTTAGGAATGTCCGAAAGTCAAGTAAAAGTAGGTCATTTCATTTACTTTAAAATATCATTTTTTTTTCATCTTTAAATTTACTAAAAAAAAGACAAGTGCGATTACATGCAAGAAACCTCTGCATGATTATTTGTGAAGTACTTATTGATTGTAGAATTTGAATTCATTCATACTTATATAAATACATTATTGTATTTTCTAAGGTATTTTAACATAATTTTATATTCTTAGACATAATTTCCGAGTGTCATTTTTTTATTCCATTAAAACAAAGGGAGTCTCAAAATTAACGCAAAATTTGAATTTGCTACTATTCGTGCTTTAAAGTGTTAGCAACCCTATTAAAAAACTATTTTAAAGCTGATAATTCAGAATTAATAAAAATGGAACGTTTCACAATAGAATAATGCGTTTTCAGTATTGAAAAATATTTCAAAAATAGTAATAGTCTAGTGGGCCACAGTTCTAAAATTTCAGAATTAGCCCTCTAGATCGTGTGATTTAACACTATTGAGTTTCTTTCTATGGAGTCATTTGAAATTAACAAGTCCACAAGCACGCGTGCATTGAAGGAGGAAATTCAAAGCTGCCACATAAAATTCAGCCACATTTTTGCAAAATGGTCATGAAAATTTCAATAAAAGAGTGCGTATGTACCAGCAAAGCCGTGTAGGTAATTTATCTATGTATTATTCCATACATAACCCTATCCTTAAATTTAAAGTAAAAAAAACTGTGTTTTAAATAAAAAAAAACAGTTTTTATTTAAATCTTGGTGTTTAACACATTGTTCTATTCTTGTAACACTCCATTTTTGCTAACTCTAAGCTATCGGCTTTCAAAGGATTTTTTTTTAATAGGATTGCCATTACTTTACTGCAAAAATAGTGGCAAATTCAAATCTTGCGTTAATTTGGAACACCCTTTATAATAAAATCTGAACTTATTTTAAAAGTAGGTTTTAACCGAAATGTAAAACGAGGATATTATTTTTTTGTATCTACAGTGAAGCTCCATACATATGTATATTACTTGTTTATACATCATCTCATCACCACCCAGCTTTTCATTCGTAATCTTTATAAAGATGAAACTTTCCAATTTTTCATTATCCTCCTTTCTAGAATTTCCAAATTTTCTACTTCTGTTATCGTTTCTACATTCTCATTAAGGGTTAGAAGGCATTTTCACCAAAAATGACGATCTTTTTTTCTTATGAAACTGATCAATTACCTGTCTGTTGATAATTTAAGTGATGATTAAGAAGAATGAGAAGTGATTCCATCTTCCTTTAAAGAACGCATTGAACTTCAGTTAATAACTTCGGATTTGTTTTATTTGTTAAAACGTTAGTGAAAGAGCATCCAGTGAACATAATTCGATAAGTAATATAAATTCTCGCGGACAATCAGCACTTCTTATGGCGATTAAACGCCTACATGCATGCATTTAAATCTTATAAAATAAAAAATATATAACTAGCACTCAAGATATGTGGTTAAAGTATGATTTTACTCATTTTTATACAAATGTCAATTTAAAATTTAACCCTTTGCATTCGGATGGTGCCTCTCTACTCACCATTAACACAGTTGAAGTTTTATTTATTTATTTTTCAATTTGTATTGTTAAAACTTCTACAGAATGGTAAAAAGATGTCGATTCATCTTTCAGAAGTTCGACTTAAAACACTTACGTATATTTATTTTTCAGAGCAATAAACAAATCTTCGCCTTAAGTGAATAATTTTGCATCGAATTATTTTTCCGACTGCAAAGAGTTAATAAATGCATTCAATATTAATCTATAATATATGAATATTATATTAAAAACTTTAAAATTCTAACTTTTTTAAATGAATTTACATTAGAAACATTAAATGTTATAATAAAAATTATTTTGTATAATTTCAATTATAATTATGCATCGTTTTACACCAAATTCTTAAAAGGTGTACAAACGATGCTCTATTGCATTTCATGAATAATTATCTCTATGACATAGTAATTAAAGGTGATAAAATTAATACAGGAATATCAATAATCTATAATAATTATTAATCAAATAACAGTCACTTAATCAATAGTCACTGTAACTTAAATTAGAAAATACGATATTTAATACATAGAAAATCATAAAATTCAATTTTTGCAAATGAATATTTGTAAATAATTGTTTAAAGTATCGTTTAAAATGCAAAATTTTTTACTATCAAAATGTTTAAGAATTTTTTTTTTCCATGTTACCCAAATGGAACATATTCGTTTTGCAATCCCTCATATATTGCTTTCTTATAAGTGAAACTTATTTAGCATTTCGCATAAAAAAAACGAATAAAAAATCAAAAGCATCAACTAAATGTTTCACATTCCAGTTGTGTTTTGAATTTATTTCTCGAATACTGTTCCTTTAATAACACCATAACAACATGAAAGCGATCAAAAGGATGTCGATTTCACGATTTGTTCGCTGTTTTTACGATTCCAAAGCGCTATATTTTTTTCTTCGTGCATGAAAGACTATTTTTCGCCATTATGGGAAAAACGATTTGCATAAATATCTGCGGGGTCGGAAACATTCGGTTGTTTGAAGAAAGGGAATGCTTGATGTTTTCTGCTGTAATGCACTCCCCCATAACAGCAGTTTCTTATTTATACAAATCTCACTATTTGAGCATTTTTATATTTTCCGTTTTTAAATAGAGAAAGTGAATGATAACTATCAATGCTATTTCATAATTCTTAAATTTATAGTGATGAATTTTCTTAATATGGAAGTCAAGAAATCGAGTTTCCTTTTATTTGCATTGCTTTAAACTCTAACTTTAATGATATCGTTAAAGGAAAGAAATTTAATCAATCAGAATATTTCATTGCATATTTTTTGAAGTATTAAAAATAATAAAGATATAATGATAAGGCATTATAAAAATACTATAATCATATACAAAATATCGGGAACTTACACTAATTACACCTTAGGCACGCACTTAACACCTAATACGCGTTTAAGTGCGTGCCAAAATTTACATTTATCTTATTATAGCTCTTTATAAAATGAAATTTAAAAAATAGCAACAGAATACGATAAAACCAAAAATTTCTTAATATCTCTTGAATATGAACATACATTTTAAATTGAATCGATTTTCTTGTATAAAGAACGTCAATCAATCAGGAAGTTGTACATAATTATTTAACTTTTATAATGTACCAAAACCAACAAGAATGGTCTCTCAAAACTTTCGCGCATACTTTCTAATCAATGTATATTAAAAATCACCTACGAGTGATGAACAATAGTTACAAAAGAGTCCATTAGCTAACCATTAAAACTAAAATTTGACACAAAACTAGAATTGATGTCACAAAATCACATGCCAAATTTCATATATTTAAGTCATTGCGTTTACATACTTATAAAGGCTTAGATCTATAGATGGTCAGGCCCTTAAGGGATTTGGTTCAAAATTTGACACAAAATATTACTTAAGATACTACAAATTTGATGTTAAGAACACACACCAACTTTTATATAGCTAGATTAAAGTGGTTTTGCTTTGCAGTGTTCTCAGACAGATATAATTACAAAAATGTATTTTTTTTTTAAATTCTAGGAAGTCTGAAGATTGTAGATTAGTCAAAATCAGATTATTTTTTTCTGCATACTTCGTGTATTAGAAAGTAACGAATCAATCTGTATTAGTGATCAATATGACTAAATTTCTGGAACAATGAATGATAAATAGCAATTTATTTTATAAGTTATCCTTTCCATTTTAAAGAATCATTCGTTCAAATATGCAAATGTATTTAAAACCCTTTTATGATTTACTTTCTTTGGAATAGGATATTAACATGTTCCCTGCCAGGATTTAAACCGGTGATTCGCATCAATTTTTTAATTAGATGACCCTTTTTTACTATTTCTTAACTGCAGTACAGAAACGGTAATCTAGATGTAAACTATTCAGATAGCAGATGTGAATCACAGGCGAGTCACTTGTTAATGAATCAATGCCATAAATATTAACATTTAATTTAAAAATTAACCAATGCATATTTCACTCTAAATGCTTCCTTCATTTCAGGTGTGGTTCCAGAACAGACGAACTAAATGGCGGAAAAAGCACGCCGCCGAAATGGCAACGGCGAAGAAAAAGCATGATTCGGAAGCCGAGCAACTTCGACACGACGACTGTTCTGACCACGACGATCTCGACTGTCGTGACAACAAGAGGCTAAAACGAGAAAACGAACTCGCGCACCATCGACAACAAGACGAGTCCTCGGATAGTATGCCGTCTACTTAGTTCTTTCCCACTGTTGAGGGAACCTAGTAGGCCATGGTCCCGATGGATTCGCTGGTTGGTACGGCTCAGCTTGATTGCATCACGAAACATGCTACGCACTTCAGGCATGGAAACAACATTGGCGGGATCTTGTCCTTGGCGAATTTTTGCGATATGCTTCACTGGCCCAAAAAATCAACAACGAAGCTTATATTCCTTTAAGTTAAAAGAGATGTACGGTCATGAATCTAGGTTTGGGATGTTTAATGCTGAAAAAAAATTTCATAGCTTTTAAAATTAATTAACACTTTGTTCGAAAGCATAGATAACGCTTACCCTCAATAATATTACATATATAATTCACATTCCAAAACCTAAATAAAGCTTTATAGACAATTAAATTTTCAATAATCTAAGTAAGTTACCTAATGTGAGTTTTCACATGCAAGAATCTGTTAGAAAGTATTATGCACGAAATAGAAGAGTGGTAAACATTCATCAAATAAAGAAAAAAAAAAGACATTTGAATTTTGAAACTCGAAAGTTGAAACAAATCCCACTTTCTGAAATTTATCGACTCATTTTCTACTTGGCATTGAAATAATGTTATCTTTCTAATTAATTTATCATTAATAATAAGCATTCATAACTTTTAGGTTATAATGTTTACAAATTTTTCAAATGTTTACGACTATTTTCATAGACAGTTATGTAGATATTAAGTTAATCTAGACATAAAAAACAACTAGATTAATAATTTCGTAAAAATTCCCCATTCCTTTGTTTAAATTATAACAGCAAAACCACCATAAATTTACTTTGAAAATATTTCAACATACATTACTATTATGTGTTTTTTTTTCAGACAATTCACTATAAATTAAAAACAAGCGAAAAAAATAAAGTCCATTAAAGTGTAAAAAGCGTCTTGTTCGAACTCATGAGATTGTTTCCATGTTCTGAAGAGCAGCATGAGCGGGATTAAATCGAGTTAGCTGTGATATTAAGTGCAATAGGGTCACTATATGTAAATAAACATTTTTCACGAAGGAAGCATAGAAAAAGCAATGAATGAATCAGTGACATTTTCTGTGACTGTAAAGATGTTCTCCATGACAGTAGCAAATTTTTTCGAAGTTACATTCCAAAATGCGGCACATTTTATTGACAACATCCACGGAAATTCCTTAGACACCAGTTCCAAGAAAACTTGCTCTTTAGAGACAGACGATAATTTGAAATGCCAGATTTAGAAAAGAAAAAAAAAACTTTGTTTTATCTTTAAGAAAGCAGTTGGAAATTCTAATTTTGGAAGCTATGAGAATAATCCGTAGTTTTTTTTTTTTTTAATGTAATATTTCGATGCAAAGAACTTGAAGAAATTTATTGCATTTCAAAAGCTCATTCAACTATTAAGGAGGTAAAAATGTCGTGTTGCTTTTAATTTACGATTGATCAGTTTTAATTTAACATGTTAACATGAATATACTGATGAATTATTGTTACTTAAGTCTCTTATCAAAAGATTATACTTGATAAAATGTATTTCTATAAATATATATTGGCAAAAAATTGATTCAAGTTAACGGAAAGCATTTATTGTAAACAAGATATATATTGTTACAATATTTTTAAATAATTGCATTTTGAATTTGAAATATCCTATTCTCAGTGCAAATTCATCTTCAATGTAATAATGAACTATAATTTTTTTAAACAATTTCTTTAAAAAAAGACTGTTCTTGTATTTATTAATTCAAACCACAACATTTTTTTCAGAATTTTTTTAATCAATCTCACTATGTTATTCTCATAGTTCCCAAGCTGATGCTAATAAACTAAACTGTGAACAATTATTCGAGAAGCAGTTTCATCATTAATTCAAACGAAAAAAATAGGAACTTTTTGAGTATGATCGAATGAACAAAATGTTAAGATACATTTCTGAAAAACATTCCGTTATAATATTATATGAATATGAGTTTATTTTTTAACTGTCTCACTGTATAGAATAAGAACACTTTTAAAATGACAACGCAATAATTTTCAACTATTTTCTGTGATATTTATATAGTCTATCGATTCTGAAAAATACATTTACTAAATTTTTGTTCTGAATAATTTTCTATATGCACAACGATGAAATAAAATCAAGGTGTTTTTTTATTATAATTAACATTATTTTTTAGAAATTTTAATTTAATTACTTCTTTAATAGTTTTATTAGAAATCGTAACTATTTCATCCAGAAAACAATCACCCTTACTGAGTCCAAAGCATTAAAATAAATTTTGAAAAAAAAGTTTCGTATAACTAAAATTTACATAATGTTTAATTTGCCAATAAATTAGTTTTAACTAGCATTTTTATTTCTATAAATGCATCTTTTTTTCCTTTTTAATTTGTAAATAAAATACAATTTTTGTAGTAAAAAATCAATGGAGTCAATTTATACTACGTCAAGAAAAAGTCTTAATGATAGAGGGTAATAGTTCTTTTTCGTAATTTCATTTAATTTCCAGAGACTTGAATTAGGCCTTAATTTCCAGAGAGCTGAAGGACCTGAAAATTCCTCGATTAATCCAGTATCCACCATATCCTTACATATGATAAAAATTTCAATATTACGCATGTCATTTTAAAGTTAATAAGATATTGTCTAATACATGAAGTGAGATATCAGTTTCTTATTTCTCTCTAACATGATCCGAAGTGGATTCTAAAAATGAACAGTTGTATTGCCACGTGAGCATAAATTGACTCCATTAAATACAACAAATTCATTTTATTTGATTTTCAATACAGGAATGATACAGGAATGACACTTTAATTATTTGTTGTTCCCTTTTTTCTTTTAAGTAGGAAAAGCAATTTAGTATTTGAAATAATTTTTAACCATTTCTTGCATCTATATTTGATACAAAAAAAATGTTACACATACTTCCTGAGCGTGCAGACAGAACATGCTCCAAAAAAACTATGATTTAATTATGCTATGTACATAATAGGACTGTTTCTTTTAGATATGTCATGTCTCAATGAAAATGTTTCTGTTGTACAGGAAAATAAATATATCAGAAATTAATTTTGTTTTTCATATTTATCATGAGAGCAAATAATGTAAAAATTTTAGTGTAATATAGAGATCATTGATTACAATAAATGCATATATAAAACAAGTATTTATTGTGTGAGATTTTTGTATATTGTTATTTCTACCAATTCATTCGGAGAAAATAGACAAAATAGTATTTTTTTTAAATTTAAATATATTCTGAACATTTTTAAAAACTTTCAAATTCTAAAAAATGACAGTTAAACATACATACATACATACATATATATATATATATTCTTGAGACCAGGTAGATCAGCTTATCATTGCACAGAAACAAACAGGGAATATAATCTTACAGTAGTTCCCAAAAGTGTCCATACATTTACGAATTTTAAATTAATGAAATTAATATTCAGAATGAAAATTTCATAATGAGTGTCTCTTAACAAAACTTCATTAAATATTTTAAGAATATACGAAAAAAATTCAAAGATTAACTATCAAAAGAAATTTTTTTCAAAGCTGTCTCACAAAAAAGTTGCCGCTTAGAGTCAAAAGTTGTCTCAAAAAGAAATCTCAACATAATAAATATTGTGTTATTTTGGACAATTAATACATTCTATTATGCAGAATCCACAATAGCTTTTAAATGTCTGGACACATAGTCCAATAGGCTTTTAATTTTTATATTATGTCTGCATGAATGTTTCTTTAACCTACCATCATTATTCATTTTTTGTACTAGTATTATATCTTCATACTCTAACTTCCAATCTTTTAGTTCTGATGCTAGCATGCACCACCATACAAGAACCTCTACCTTTCAACTATTCCATATAACCTTTCCATATTCCATATAAGTACTTTGATTTAAATTCCTAAAACCAAAAAAAAAATGCTTTTGATTTCATCTGCAAGTAAGGTACAGCTCCAATATGAGTTTGCCTATTATTGCTTCCGTGAAGGAAAGCTTTTGCTTTTAATTTTTTGCACTATCAAAAGCTTTCTCCGGTTTGAACATTCATGTAATCCAACTGATCTGAGCATTCGTTTAAGAATTTCATGTGAAATTGAAGTAATCAATATTTAGGTAAATTCTATAGAAAACTTTCCAGAATTCATATGTGGAATGCAATTTTTACTTTCTACATTTGAATGCTGAAATTTTGCAATGTGCAAAAAGTTCCACAAATTTTTTTAATTATTAATCTCTTATTACATTGAGTTAACTTTACTGGATCATATTTTCCTTTTTTTATTTAAAATTGTTTATTACATATTACCTTGTAAAATGAGATAAATTTGCCAACTTATTCCGAATTGTCTTTCCACTACAATGATGAAAAATAATCACCTTTCAATCGTTTTCGTTATTTCCTTAAGACTACAAACTTTTTTTCAGACAATTATTATTATTGAAATGAATAAATTGGAATCTTTAGCAATGATTTTAAAACAATTAATAGAAATAAACCAAAATAAAAGATTAAAGTCGACCAATTTTTTTTTAAATATGATCAAAATCTAAAAATAAAAAAAAGTGGCAGACGATTTTTTTTTTTAGTTATGAGTTTATTCGTAAACTTTTCGATGCAAGATCTTTTTATGGTGCGCTTTACCTCTTCATTCTTTTATTTGCATTTTTATTTAAAAACTAAATTCGTTTTTTTTTCTTTTCATGGAGATATAAAAAAAAAATATCTCCGTATTCGAATTAAACTCCAGACTACGTGCTTTTTATTCCCATTTTAAAAAAGCATACAAGCACCTTTCGGAACCCCTGTACATTATCCAAATCATACTATAAGCATATTAATAACTTTTTTACTAATTAGTTTTATAATAATAAACTAATAAAACAAAACAATAATGAATATAATAAAACAATATTTCTATTAGAAAAAGTTCTTACCTGATGTAATTTTTAAGAACAAATTTGCTGTTACATTTATAATGTCCATGGAATTTTTGCAATCCTCCTTTCAGAGAAAAGAATATATGTAATAATCATGTATTCGATTACCTCAAGAAAATTGTTTATATCGAAATAACAGATGGACTTCAATCGCTAGAATCAGAAAAAAAAATCTTCAAAAAATTATTAGTTCGCATACTTAAAATTAATCGAATTAAAAATTCTGTTATACTAAATCGGAAAATTCCTTCATTAATGTTTACAAGAAAGAAAGAAAAAAATGCAAAAAGATAAAAATTAGATTGTTATATCGATAGACATCGATAACAAAATTCAAATATCGTCATAATTGGCTCAAAAATGTTAATTATAATAGTGAATATCTAATATGAAATCTAAAACTAGAGAAATTGTAAAAAACCTTTAATCGTTCTAAACAAATTATTGATATAAGAAATTATTTCGATCATTTTATTTAAAAAAAATATTTAAAGAAAAGAAATTTGTGCTTCAACTCCAGCTTTAGAACTATATTTTGAAATGCTGAGTTCAAAAGCTGGATTTTCTTTTTGATTATTTACCCCAAAACGGCAACAGCTATTTTATCCAAGCGCTTGTTCGAAAACGGCCTTTGACAAAGTAAGTTGCTTTTAATTTCTTAAAGTAACTCATGTTTATATAGTATGTGAGTGTTAAACATTTATTAAATCAACAGATTTCAAACAAAATTAT
The DNA here is from genome assembly GCA_026543865.1 of Argiope aurantia. Taxonomy (NCBI): domain Eukaryota; kingdom Metazoa; phylum Arthropoda; class Arachnida; order Araneae; family Araneidae; genus Argiope; species Argiope aurantia. The sequence continues at coordinate 424,782 of JAPMOR010085249.1, forward strand.
GGATAGACATCTTGGCATAGTTTTTGCTATTTATATAGAAAATAAAGCTATATCATTATTAAAACTTTTTTGAAAATATTACTTTTGAATACGTTTTTAGGAAGATAAAAATTCAAGAATCATTTTTATCGGGAAAATATCATTTTATAAGAAGTGTTCGTCTTTCCTGAAGTTAACGGTTAATTCAATACAAATTTGCTATAAAATGAAAATTGCTTTTCAAAAAAAAAGAACATTGAAATTGCTTATTTATTAACTTACGACTAATGTTTAAATATATATATATAACAATTTTGAAACTTCACCTGTCTTATAAGACAGCAATTTTAAAGAAATAGGCGAATAGTTAATTAGTTGGTATCTCTTTTTATGTAAGATTTTCAATAAATTTATCCCTTTGAACTCGGAAAAGTAATTCTATGAAAAGTTATTTACATAATACAAGGGCTTGTTCTTTGTTCCGAAAAATAAATATATATAATTGTTTCAAATTGAATTTCCCCGAAACGTTAATTTACATCTTTTTACCATTCTGTAGACATTTTTAACAATCAAAATTGAAAAATAAATCAAACGTCAAAATGATGCACCATCTTGAATGGTGACCATGAGTCTCCTCTCGAGAGCAAGAGATTAATTCTTCTTTACTGTATATTCTTTACTCATAAGAAATCTTTCAAAATAATAAAAGTCTATCAAGAATAAAATCTTACTAGTAACTATAAAAATAATTACATAAGAATAATTATATAAAAGGTACAAAAATATTGAGAAAAATCCCTGCTCTATTCAGTGCACTATCAAAGAATTCCATGGATATAGAGGAAATTGTTACAAATAAAATAATTAAAAAATTATAGAATAAACATCATATATATGACTGAAGATCCCTACCCATTTTAACTTTTATTTTGTGTTCTAATAGAATCCTACTGGTTCTTACAAAATTATGTAAGATCAATTCAGATGAGTTCTTATCATTTCTGAGGAAGTTGCCATTCCTGATGCTTTACAAATAGCTGTTCATATTTTTATTTGATTTCGATAATAAAATTCACTCGATCGCAAAATACAACCTTTTATTTCAACATAATATACGTATGCTAAAAGTAACACGAACAAGAATACAAATGAAAAATTGCTGTCAGAATTCTGTAAAGACACAAAAAGAAAGTTTTATTCTTGGAATGCACTTTATATGTATAATTATAAAAATAAATAAATAAGAAGAAAGAGAATCCTTGGACACTCAGATTTAAAATTATTTGATATGGGATAAAATTTCTGAAAAGCATTGCAAAATAGTAAAAAAGAAATAAAATATTAGCTTTTCTTAAAAAAGGGAAAGCATAAATCATAACATAATATATGGGAGTTATAAATTAATTGCCGCGTAATTTGCCTTTAAATCGAGCTATTTCTTAACAGCATCATTTTATGAAACAGATATAATTAAAAGTTATCTTTATTGACTTTTGAAATAAAACACTGTGATTCCAAAGAGAAAATAATTCTCTTCTGCAATGTGTTAAAGACCCCTTATTAAAATAGTAACAACACACTTCGCTAAAAATTTTATTGGAATAAACGTAGTCTTGAAGTTAATCTCGTATTTAATAGAAATGTAAATATAAAATATTTTGCATTGATAGATAAATTAAAATGGTGGGCAAATTATATACAAGATAAGAAAAATAAAGGGTGTCTCAAAATTTGGGCAAAATTTGAATTTGCCATCATTCGGACAGTAAAGTATTGGCAATCTTATTAAAAAAAATCATTTGACAGCTCATAGTTTGAGGCTAGTAAAAACGGAGCGTTAGACGATAGAACAACATGTTTCCATTGTTGAACAATATTTCACAAATAATGAAAGTCTGGAAGCCATAGTTCGAAAATTTGAGAATTTGTCCCCTATATCGTATGATTGAACAGCACTAATTTTTTAGGGGGTATTTGAAGTCGAAGGTCTAAACCAAAAAGGCCCCAAGCACGCGTGCATTGAAGGAAGAAATTCAACAGTACATCAACGAAATTCAGCCACATTTATGGAAAATTTCGACAAAAGAATGCGTATATGCCAGTAAAGCCGTAGAAGCTTTTGGCATATGTGTTATTCCATACTTAATCCATAGAACGCAGTACATCCATGCTGTGTAATTTACGATTCAATAAAAATATTACAATTTAAAGGGAAAAAATAAGTTTTTTATTTAATTCAAATACCGCGTTAATATGTTGTTCTGTCTGGTGACGCTCCATTTTTACTAACCCTAAACTATTCACTGTTAAATGGGTTTTTTTAATTGGGTTGCCAATACTTTACTGCCCGAATGGTGGCAAATTCAAATCTTACCTTAATTTTGGGACACCTTCATAAATAAAATGCTGTTCGGAAGCATGAAGATGCAAGATTCATAATCCGGTCAAAAGAGGTTTCGCGCTTTAAAAACATTTAAAAAGTGTATTCTCATTCTTTCAACAATATTTTTTAAAGAGGATGCAGAAGAGTTATAAGAATGTTTTTATTGGAAAGGTTCTTATTGTTTTTAATATTACAATATAATCCAAATAACTTGCAGTCCAGTATTAATTATAAAAAAATAGAGAAGTTTCATGCTGTAATAAATTGCATTAAAAACAATTGCTAAAATATTGACTGATTAATAGATTATACAATTATCATATTTTTGTTAACACTAATTAACATAAAAGGAGGGAAATGAAATGTTTATTAATGTACGAAAATTCATTTTGCACTTAAAGCAGTGGCTAAATTCAATTAAATATGTGAATAACTTCAACCTCTTCTAAGAAAATCGTTACGGTGTTTTCCTATTTTTACTTTCACCTATACAAAGTAGAGAAATTTTCGTTAAAAAAATCGAACTCCGGGTTTTGACAAATCTCCTCTTTTCAGACCTTCCTCAATCCGAAAAACACAATTTGTAGCATTATGTCTGTCAGTAAGAGAGTTCAAAAACGCTTTAAGCTAGATGGATGAAATTTGATACATGAACTTTCGACCAAATTTATAGATTTTTTTTTTTCAAATTTTGAAGGATATTTATTCAAATGCTGTCTGACTGTTCGAGTACAAGTGAATTCGATAATTGCAAAACACAAAGAGCTAGGTAGATATAATTTGATACATAGATTTAGTATTTGGAGTGTAGATTCTTATCGAACTTTGAACCAAATCTGTGGATTGGTTGTCTGTCAGTTTACATTTTCGCATGCATGTAAACGCAATAATTCATAAACGCAACGACGCAAATCAATGGAATTCGGCATGTTACCCTGTGATTATAACTGCATTTCTGTGCCAAATTTTAATGTCATTCGGTCGCAAAAAAGGCCTCCAAAATACATGTTTTTAATATAGATTCAACTAAAATATCATATTCATGTCAAGGTTCTATATTTCAAGGTCTTCACAAACAGAAACACATTAACTCAAAAAAATAACTAGCGGCCCAAGGAATTTTGATTTTTATTCCAAAGATTATCGAATTTTGAACCAAGTCTATCTATATGAATATTTACTATTACTATATTATATTATTTATTATTACTATTATATATATATATAAAATTAATAGTAAACGGTAATATACTCTTGAATATTTTTCTAGTTAATATGAAACAAAGCAATAAATTGCTTATATACAAATGAGTTTCTCGTTATCACTGATATAAAATAAAATATATTCATTTTTAATTACCATATTTATTATCTGCGAAATGCTATTAACATCAAAGAAAAATGTTGCACATCTTAATTTTTTTTATTTATTTACATGGAAATATTAAATATATTTTTATTAGCTGTGACGCCCATGTAAATATAAATTCATTTTTAAAAATTGCAAGAATCAGAGGAAACTAATACAGCAGCGAAAATGGAATTACATAATAAATGATTTTAGAATTTTTAAATGATATAAAAATCATATTCTTTGGTTGATAGTTTCCTAAATTAACACTGGAAAATATCAAAAAACAGTATTGATTGATCAGCAGCAGAAAACAAAATTTCGAATGCTTATAGATTTCAATTGATACCAATTAAAAATATCTGATATCTCTAAAGAAGAGTGCAATTATTTTTTACTCGCATTATAAACAGTTTACTTAAGTAAAGATTAACTCTGTATTTTCAATTTTTTTTTTCCTTCAGTAAATATTATACAATAACATAACATAAATCAAATTTTCATGTCTGTACTGTAATTCCTATTATACTGTAACTTGATTCATCCAGGAATGTTATGTATCTGAAATTAATTCAGAATTTAACAAGTGATCAAAATAAATTTTAAAATATAAAATCAAAATTAATGTATTAATTAAAGGAAGTTGGAGTCCGGATTTATCGTATTTTCAACAATAAAATTTGTCATGCTTATTTAACCCATATAGAAGGCCGAATTGTAAAATTTAATGCATAATTTTTTTTAAATATTTTGTGTTGTTTTGAATGATTTGTCACATATAAGGATTGCAGAAAAAATTCTAAACAGATTATTTTCTGAATCAATTATGAATCTGGCCGAACAAAAAAGAGAGCAAATCATTATCGTTTGAAAAATGTTTGTTTTGAGTTTGTAATGGAATTCTAAGAAAAAAAATTTTTAATAATAATAATTTTCCCCTAAACATTTCAAGAATTAAAACTAAAATTACCTTAACCGACATTTAATTTCGTTATCTTTTCAAATTTTTGAAATTATGATTCGAATATTTCCTTCCAATTTAGAGAAAGAATGTTTGAAATACCTTCTTTTCATTGATTTTTATTAATTATTTTTCTGAATTTTTCTAAAATATTATCTTTACTGATCCATAACAGAAATTATGGATTCGCAGGGAAAATTTTACTTCGTTAACTTGGAAAGGATTTCAAGCATCATTATTTATATTTAATTTAAATTCTGATTGCATCGTTTGCAGCAATCTTCCATTGTCGCTGTCTTTTTAGTACATCTTCTTTGTTGGATATTTGGTTGATTCTGCTCAGATCGATGTAAAAAAATCCTTAATGTCAAAAATAATTTGTACCAATCCAGCGGTGAAGCACTGCGAAGCAACAAAGCTGTTATATAGCTAGTTGCGATAAAGGTTAAGAGCTAGTGCGATAAAGGTATGAGAGATGCAGATAAAGTAAAGCTAAAATACTGAAAATATTTTTAATTTTCTTAATGTTGAAACTTCATTTAAAAATGACTTGTAGCTAGAAATATTTTCCATAATTTTCAGTAAATTGGCTTTGATCTTTAATGGTAAGATTTCTACTTTTGCTTAGTCGAATGAAAAATTTTCTAGTAAGTTCGTTAGTATGATCTTCGATTTTTGATGCTTTTAAATCCTTATGCAAAACATTGTTGCGTATAAACCATGTGCATTTGTAATAATTCTAAATAATATATTTTTGTATTTGAATTGCCTTAAATTGTGTTTTAGCAGCAAGAACCTCAGGTTAAAGCTTAGGTGAGGATGAAACGTAGGAATTGTTTGAAGAATAGAATATTGTTGTTTCGTGAAAATGACGAATTTTATCATTTCAGTATGTTATTAGACGCAGTTTTTCTCAGAATCTATTGCAGTTACATTTAATATGATGTTTGAAAATAAGGTTGTTTTTGAGAATCAAACTAAGATATTTTACTACTTTATACCGGAAAAGGTTATCTTCAAAGCAAGTAAGAATTGTGATTCTTTTTTGAAACGCCCTTTGTAGAACATAACTTCACAGGTAGTTAACATATTTTCATTTTTAAATATTTGTTTCAATTTTTATCGTCTGCAGTTCATTAGAAGATATCATTGACGCAAAAAAAATTATCTTGCAAAATCAATACTATTTTTTAATCGTTTTCATAACTTTGTTTTATATTATTGTAATTTTGATTTCGCTGACATTTATTCATGAGCAACGCAGAATAGGGTTTTTATTTCTAATTTTAAATATAAATTACTGTTGCCCATAAAAATTGGATTTTTTATGACGTTCTATGAATAATGATGTGTATCTGCAACAAGATGCGAGTCTGAAAAATTAGTATTAAAACTATACTATGAATTTGTGAAATTTGATCATCCTCTCCTTACAGTCGATAATATTGAGAGCTGTTTGTACTGTGCTTTAGATGAAAAGTTCTTAAATTTTGAATCAAAATTACAAAAATGTTCTTTATTTGGAAGAAAAAATATTATAAGTTTGGCTATACAATTTCTGTGCAATTTTTATTTTACATAACTATCTGAAATTGAATTTATTTTTCATTCATCATTACTTTATACTTCATTTCCTTGTTTGATCAATTATTCTGAAAATTATTAGACTGAAGTTATATAGTGAAAGATTTTTCTCTCAAAAAGGGTTGCAATTTGAAAAAGTTTAAGAAGCCCGATGATATATATTTTAATTCCAAATTAAAATTCTTATAGTTGTGATTGCTTATTTCATAAATGTAAATCAACAAAAATGATATTTTTAGAATTCTAATGTTTTAAAACAGATCAGATAAAGTATTTTTTTCCATGAATGTGATAAAGTGATATATTTTTGAATGGAATTATTACATTAATTGAAGGCTTTATCCTAGATATTACTTTGCATTTCTATGGATGTATAAACATACATTTATTTCAAAATTTGTGAGTTTATTAGAAAGAATTCCTATAAATAATAAAAATTACTGGCATACTATTACATAAAAAAAGAGTATCTTGAAATTTCTTAGTTGGAATTACACATTACTTTTATTTGAGAATATTAGAAAGTGGCAATATAATATCTTGGAATCTATATTGATTGTAGTTTTAGGTAACCATTTTCAGGAAGTTTTTATGGAAATCCGAAAACATTTTTGAAAAATGAAAGAATAATCTTAAAATAGGCTTGATTATTATATAAATATGTTAGTAACAGTAATTATGAAAAAATTTAAAGGAAATTCGAATCTCTAATTTGAAGCATCGTATTATGACAATATTCCAGATTTTATTCGCCTATCTTTATTTAATTTTTAATTTTTTTCTTCATTATACAGAAAAAATAACGAGCATACGAAAAGTATATTTAATTTCGTAACAAGTGTATGTGTTTAAATTTAATAATTAAAGTAATAAAAATTATTATAAAATAAATTTACAAATTTATGTAAATGCTTAATTTGTGAATAATTAAAAAAAGGATTTTTATGCAGTAATATTCCAAAATTATTGAGGAAAAATTTGTAAATGGTGATTAATTTTTATTAAAAATCTATTTAAAATTTTTTTAACTTTCTTAATGAAGCCTAGAGCGTCTTGAAGGTTTTTTCCCCCCATCAAACACATTGCATCAAGCAATATGCAGATAGTATCCCACCCTATAATCATGAGAAAAGCTCATGATGATTAAATGATTTAGATATGCAACGTAATTATCACTTTACATAATATTTTAGAAAATCGGTCCTGTACTGAATCACAAATCATTGCTTATTTTTATCTTTGAAAAAAGAATTTCAAAATTCTTTCCGATTCAAGAACTTTTCATCCCTTGTCCTAAATTTATAGCCGTCCAAACCTCAGCCTAAGAAGATGCGTATCAAATTCTCGCCGCATTCCTCATGACCATAGTTTTCAAACCAACCACTTGACTTTGGAATTTTTATACCAAATTCTATCGTCATTCTCCAAAGGAATCATGGACTATTCACTGCAAATCGAAACTTCTTACAAAAGATGAAATATTTTTGTAAAATGTGACCGTTTAGATTTGCACACTCACACCTTTCCATCCTTCTTGAATAGCCTACGGGTATTTAGATTCTACTTTTTCTATATAATAATCCTTTTCTCGTTGAAAGGGACACCGACTATTGATATCGCACAACGACAGTGGACCCCGCTTGCAGTTGGATACTTGAACTTGTCCGATGCGAGTTCCTCAATCTTTTGTCGCCGCGCATGTCAACGGTTGAGGAATTTGACTGTGAATGTAGTGGTGGGTCTTTATAGAAAAGCTGAAGTCGAATATGAGAGAAAGGGGCTGGATGGGTATAGGCGGTGGAGAGGAAGAAAGAGAGAGAGAAAAAAATAGGCAAAGTGATTGCAGCTGCAAAATGGCAGTGCACAGGTGTGATTTCAATGGATTATATCGTAAGAAGTCAACTTTGGGAGAATTTTTCTTGAGTATGCATTTTCTTGGGTGCTGAATGAATACCTTTAAATAGCTGGTGTAGCAATGTTGTTAAAACTGGAATCGAAAAAAAAAATTCTTTCAGACTTCGTTTTTTTTTCCCATAAATTTCGAATATATAGAAAGAATTAGCATGTGCGTTTTTAATATAATTATTAACTGATTAATATTTCGATTTAGCATCGCATTTTAGAAATGTTAAAGAGTACCTGTAAAGTGGTGAGTAAAAATCCTTTAAAAACAAAATGCAAGAAATGCCCATCGTCCATCAATAGCTAAAGATTAATTCGACAAATATTCGATAATTAAAGATAAGGTTGATAAACTTTAGAGAAGAAAAACTCATACCAAGTTCCTCATAATAAATTAAATTTATTCGAAGTCCATAAACATCTTTTTTCAGACAAATAAGCATGATTTAAAATACTATCTCAAAACAACGATAATTATTGAAACATCAATTTGAAAAAGTTTATAAATCCAAAAATTTTGTTAGCTTAAGAAATGAAAACGCAAATACTCGCATACATTCCCCTTTTCTTATTTATTAAAAACTTTTTCTCTCTGAAACTTTTATACGAAATACTTTATATCGGCACATTATTCCAATGCCTTAGTCAAATCAACTGAACTGTCCTTAAAGAAAAAAAAAATGCTTAAAAGCGTGGATTTCTCACCTTTTTCAAGTGTGTGAGTGTGTGTGTTGGCGCTCTAGAGTTTAAACCGTGTACATATATAGTTCGAAGTGGGAGAATGTGCACTTCAGAGCTATTTTTTAAATTTTAATTAAAAATAATTTCCGAAAATATTGCAGAGCAAAAATATTTTTTTTACATCATCTTAACATTCAAAAATATTTATTTTTTCAATGATACCAAATTTTTACTTTATAAATATTTTTCTATATTTAATCAATTTAAAAAAAAGATTTTAAGCCTATTTTTTATAAAGAATCGTAGGAGTTCTGAAAGATTATTAAATGTATTAAGAACGATAATACTAAAAATTTAAGATTTCTGTAAGATCAAAGTTCTTAATACAAATCATTATTAAAATTGCAGATATTTTTTTCGTTTTTGTTTTACAATACGAATTACAATCTTGTTCGCTACGCAAACTATAAAACTGTTGGAGATTGCGGTCATGATAGTAAATGATTTCAGTATCAGTTTGAAAAAGAAACAGATATTTCAATTTTTCCCTTTTATTAACTGACAAATATTTGAAGATTCGATTATGTTATCAAGTAACGCTAGATGGGGAGAGGGACGAATTTTGATATTTTGGCACTTATGCTCTTTTTCAAGCGGCTGGTTAGTAATATTTCCTTCACATTTCAATAATCTGCTACATTTTTGTAGCATTTGTAATAACCTTTTTTAATCTTTTTTTCTTTTTGGGGAGTGATGGAGTGGTGGGAATAAATCTTTGTCAGTTTATTTCGCGTAAACATGGTCTGTTTTGTTCTAAATATATATGAGAATAATTGCACTTTCGTGTCAACGGTTATCTGCGCGTCTTTATACCATAGGACTGAGAAGGTTTGTTCAATTATATTCTTGTATTTAATTTTGTAATAAATGCTGCCCTCTGGAGAGGTATTTAATAGGCCTTCTTCTACCGGTTGTCTTACAGAATGAGACCCTATGGATGAATTAGTCGAAATAGATGTTTTAACTTTTATATTTATATCATATTAAGAAAACACATGAATAAAAGTGATTTTTTTTTTGTTTTGGTTTTAATTATTGTTTCATTGGTCCTGTGAAGATTCTGTAAGTTCGATTTATAACTAGATTTTTTTTATTCAAGGCACAATTGAAGTTAGCATCAATTATTCACTTCTGAAATTATATTTGATGATGATCGATCACATGATTTGTAAAAATTATATTAAAAATACAAATTCATAAGCATTTTGCAAATCTGAAATCGAAAGAAGCAGTTTCAAGACTGACATGTCTTTCGCTTGAAAAACATCTTCTAAAATACAATGTAATGCAGCGTTGTAGCGAACAACCTTTCGCGGTACTCTGAGAGATTTATGTAACATAGAAAATCCCCATTACCAAAAATACGTACCATAAGAACAACAGTTTCTCTGTATCCCTCATCTAATTTCTTAAATCCGCCGAAACCGACACTTTTTTAAGTTCTCATATATGAAATATTATATAGAAAGAAAGTTTTGTAGCTGTCGAAAATTTCTACAGCGAGATTTTGATGAATCTCTCCTTTTTAGATCACTCTGAGTCCGAAACAGCCATTTTGGAGGATTATGTCTGTCTGTCAGGGGGAAAAAAACGAACGAAGTTATAGTTGAGTAAACTTTTTAGGAAAGGACCAAAAAAATTGATGAGGCTAGCGCAAGCCAATATAATTTATTGCAGAACTCGAAAAATATTATTCTAAGATTTTTTTTTTCTTCTAATGCGATGAATGAAGCTGTGACTGCATTTCTGAAAGATATATTTTGCTGTAAACATAGTTTTTGCTAAAAATATAGCACTTCTAGAAGTTATAAAATTTCTGTTCCATTGTTCTAAAGTCTGCGATAGGCCAGATTGAATCTCGAAGCAGTTATTTCCCGATACTTAATTAGATAAAAGAAAGACCCATGCTGCATTTATGCAAAAAAAAATGTTTTAATTTCAATCTCAGTTGGGATTAAATCCGTGTAAATTAAGTCTTGTTTCCCAGGCTGTCCGTGCGCACAGAGAGACGATAAATAAAAAAATTGAAATAGCTTAGCATATGAATTTATTATTAATATTATCAAATTTGGAATGAAATATTTTAAAATGTTGACTATCATTTTGCAAATATGTGAAGATGATAATTCAAAAATGCATCATACTAGATTGTTTAATTTTAGTATATGATCTTTTACTCTAAAATTGTATATCACCATCTAATTTGAGATCGAATTTTTCAAAGAGTAAATTGTCTATTCTCTTGTATATCAGTATAATTCATAATCACATTATGTAGGTAAACAAAGTTTGATTTGTGACCATGACCATTTAGGTCGTTACTAAATTTTGAATGAATTGATTAACGGGAAGAAAATCAAAATTCATTCTTGATTTTTACTAAATACGAAGTTAAATATACAACACATCATATTGTATAAGTATACAAGTTCCTTGGAAATATATTGATTTCCGATAAATCATTTAGATATAACTTTGTCAATGATTAAGCTGAATTGTCTGAAATTAAAACTGTGCTATTTTAATTGTTTTATTTAAGTTCGGTTTATTGAGCCTTTCTAATGGAGGTAGTCCCATAGCATCATAGTGCTGTTAGAAACCTAAATATCCAGTCTATCTATCTTCTAAATTTCCAGATATTGTAAGCATTACTTTTTTGTCTTATAAACTACACAAGTAGTAGTAAAAATAATCCTTTAACTTTCAACTATAGAAGAAAATCACGCGATTAAATATTTGATAAAACAATGAAAGTAGTTTGAATTTCAAGACAGCCATGTAATATATTGTTGAAAATTAGGCAAAAAAAAAATCAGTGGCCGAAATTCAGAAAAAAATGTATACTATTATTAAATTGGTATCAATAAAAAGACAATTTTTTAAATTTTGAAATAGTGTAAAATTCATTTTTGCAGTTATATTTTAGGAAGATATTGCTGAAAAACACTGAAATGCACTTTACTTTTTAATTAATTATAATTCTCATTAAAATTTCAAAAAATTGCTTCAGAATGCACATTTTCACCTACTGCTAGATTTATATATTATACTAGATTTTGTAGCTGTAGGTCAAAATGTGGTGTGTAGAGCGCCAACACACGCACGCACAGACACACACATTCATCTTTATTATTAACAGATATTAGAAGCAATAAATATATTTTTTGCTTAGTTTCAATATTTTTTAAAAACATTTTTAAGAATACTTAGCAACCATATATTTAACTGTTGTACAAAATAAAAATTGTTTTTGTTGTTATTTCAGATATTTCATCCAAGAATTTATTCTATTGTTGATAATCAAAATATAAGGATTCGCCTAATGTTTCCAAGATTCTGTGGAATTTTGTTCAAAATGTGCTTTTAACAAAATTAGTGAAATATTTTTCCACTATAATTATATGTTTCATCTCAAAGGTAAGTTACGATGAAAAAATATTTAATGTTCGTCTATTGTTAAAAATTTATATTTATCTATATTACAGTAAATAAATTAATAATAACCAGTGGAAGTAATCTTTCCGAAACGTACTCGCATACTACCTAATAAAGGAATTACTCCCTCCTTGTATATAAAATTGGGGAAGGGCATGAACTCCACGAGTGTTCCGATTTTTATTTTCAAATCTCCGGCCATAAATGCTTGGTGTTACGTAGTTTAGAGAAGAATATCGAACATTTATTTTGAATGCCTTATTTTCCGCTTGATTGAAACCAAAATATGCAATAACAGGAGCATACATCAAATCTCATTTTTTTAATTGCGGTATTTACATGCATGAAAAGATATAGATGAACATAAGATTAATTAGCAATTTCATGCAAATCTACGCTTTAGATGCATTTTATATTATTAATTTTATTTTTATAATAATTTGTATTTTGTAATTATTGTGATCCGTTGTACTCGGACAGCCAGGCAGATAGCCTCTTTAAATTTCACACAAATCTACAAATTTGTTGTTAAGACTACACACAAAATTCATTCAATTAGCTCAAAGCGTTTTTGATTTATTGTTTTCGTAAACAGATAGACATAATTCTAAAAATGTGTTTTTCGAAATCAGAGAAGTCTGAAATGCGGAGAATCATTAAAATTTTGAGTTCAAATTTTTTGACGATTGCATTGCTTTTTCTATACTAAGTGTATAAGCTTTTTCTATACTAAGTGTTATTATCTCAAAATAAGAAAAATGGAGATTTTCCACGCTTCGAAATTCTCCAAGAAGCTTCAATTGTTTTTTAATAACCATGAATTTTATAAAACTTTATGAAGACTCTTGGAGAAGAGATTTTGGCATACATATTTAAAGTTATTTTCAACTAAAGGTATCCTTTCCAGTAAAATATTTGAACATATTTTTATCCAAATCATCGGCTTTGAATTATTAAATGTATTTATTTTGAAGTTTCCTCTCAAATACTAACTTTTATGCCAACTTTTCTTTGAAAAATGGTTAAAGTAAATAGAAAAAAATTAGACCAATTTCGAATAATTTTAGGGAACCTGGATCATATATCATAAAGATTGAAAAAATTTATTAAATATTATAATTATATTCATAACTCGAAGATAAATAAACCTATTTCAATAAAATTTTTGCCATTTTTTTTTATAATTTATGCCAGCGAAATTTCAAAGGGATTAATTAAAATTAAAAAAAATAGTTTGAGGGCTTCAAATATCCATATAGATATAATATTTTTGTATGTATTTAGGAAAAAATTTTATAGTATGCTATATTTTTAAATTAATTTTATTTATCATTATTATTATTTTTTATTTATATTCAATTTTCAGGCTTATTCACATTCTGGACAAAATGTTTTGAAATAAAAAAAAGTTTAAATCCACACTTTTATTTTCTCTGATATATCACAGTCTGTAATACTGAAAATTGTCGCCTTTTTACAAGCTATAGAAATATAAGAACCAACAGGGAGCTGCATTTTGTTACAACAAGTTTGCAAAAGCAGGAATTAAAATTATTTGAAATTTTTGTCTTCCTACGAAGAGGAGCATACCATTTTCCATTGCGTTTTCTTTCAATTGTGAGAACTCTGAAACGATTGCTCTTAGAGTTTGTGGATGGATTAGATATCATATGCAAATTAAACATAATTAGAGGGTTTATTTATGCATTGAAAATTATTGATGGTAAAGATGATGCGGTTCCGTTGCGCTTATGCATGTACAGCTATTGGCTTAGAAGTTAAGTCTAATCGTTGTGAGATTTGCTCCTTAACGATTAAGTTAAGCTGAATACAGATCTACGAATATAATGAAAAAATTAAAAATCAAATTTATTTACGAGGTTGGTTTTTTTTTTTTTTTTTTTTTTTTTGTTATTGTATCTAGAAACATACTAACAGTCATTTTCGGATATAATTTTTAATAAATGAACTGTAAAAAATGTAAGGTTTTTAAATCCATGAAAATTTCAAGATCAATTTTTTTTTTTTTTTTTTTTTTTTTTA
>JAPMOR010085249.1:440626-473317 GCA_026543865.1 Argiope aurantia
AAAAATTTCCCGCCATTTATTGAACACTGGCGCAATGCTGTCTGGCAACTTCGAACCGTTTAGATTCCGACTCTTTCAGCTATCCCCGTCTTCTTTGAAGTGAAAAAGAAATCGAAAGGGGGTAAGAAAACCCCCGTACTGTATTTTGTTGGGCACTTGCACTCGAGCGTAGCACTTTTAACACTTTCCGCATGGCTTCCTGTATTACCAGATTAGCACTCCGAAATGGGGTGAGACCTCCTGTCCGCCCCACCCCACCCCCTCCATGGTGTTCCCAGCAATTTTTTTCATGGGGGGGGAGACGAGTCTTTTCATCTCTTCCTTCAAGGAATATGTACTGATCGACAGCAATTGAGTTAAATCATACAATTGTAAGAATTTTATTGCGATTAAAACCACCTCTCATCATCAGAAATGTAGTAAATAATATAATTGTTTAATGTAAGAATTATGTGAAATTTGTTTCTGTGAAACTTGAAAATTTCAAAGCCGATAGGACTTTAATAAAAAATTCAATTAATTCAAAACTTCGAATAGAAAGGAGGCAAATGAAAACAATACAGCAAAAAAAAAAAAAAAAAAAAAAAAGGGAAAAGGATTTTTTAACCTAAAAATGTGAATAAAAATTTATTTTACATACATTGGGTAAAAAAAGTTTCCGTACGGAAGACTAAAATAAAAACAAACTAGCATAATTTCTAATCTTTGCTTTTTATCTTTATAAACTACTTATATATTGTTAATATGAATCTTTAAAAGGGAGTTTCATAATAAATTTCTCTTTTTTACAAAACTCAGCAAGTCCGTTTGTAATTTTTAAAATAAATGACGAAGTATCATGCAAAAAAAGTTTCCTTACACAGAATGCAAATTCCTCCTGATGTGCTCTACAACTAATCCACAGTAAATATTTAAAGTTTGATGGTTTCTCAGAGTGAAGAATACGACAAACAACAGTTGTTTAATTCCAATGTTTCGCTGATTGTATCAAAATGCAAATTCAGAAATCCGTTCGAGAGTTAGAGATTCGGTTGCGAAAAAATGGATTATTTATGAAAAAAATCAGTGAAATGTCTTACAAACCAAAGTCTACAGTGCAATATATAATTGAAAGATACTGTGATGTGTAAACATTTGAGGATAGAGATCGGTCCGGAAGAACTCCGAAATTAAATCGCTTGTATAAAAGAAATATCACGTGTAAAGTGGAAGATAATCCCTCGGATTAGTGCACCTCAACTTGCAACTAATTTAATGGTTAATTACAACATTAAATTCGTATCTTAATTTGTGAAAAATATCATTAAAAAAAAAGGTTATAATGGGTGTAGGGCCCATAAGAAGCCTGTTATAAGTCTCTGCTACAGAAAAAGCATCTCGACTTTACAAAGAAGCATAAAGCAAGCCTCTATCTCTTTGAGAATCGGTCCTTTTTAGTGATAAATCAAAATTTAATATCCGTGTTCAGATGGTCGAGTTATGATCTGGAGGGAATCAAAACAGCATATGTTACTTAAGAATTTATGTAAAACTGTGAAGAACGGTGATGGTTGGAATATGGTATGGGGGTGTATAAGTGCTGCTGGTGTCGGTTATTTATGTTTTATAAATGGAAATATGGATATATACATACATCTTGACATTCTAAAACAAAACGTTTTAAGCAATGCAGATAAACTGTCCCTTGGAATGGATTTTACATTTCAACAGGACAACGATCCTAAGCACATCTCCAAAATTTGTCAAGAGTAATGTTTCTATAATGTTAAAAAACATCTTCATGGCCCTCCCCAGTTTCCCGATTTAATTCTTATAGGACATTTATTGGAAGAAATCGGTAGTGAACTAAAAAAAATATGACACAAAGAACAAGGTTGAACTCAAAAGGGTCATTCAAGACATTTAGAGTAGTATTTCTCCATAAACAACAAAAAAACAGATGGGAGTTATGTCACAACATTTGAGAGAATTGATAAAGGCCAAAGGAAGGCCTACCGATCATTAAATGCAAGTTGATCAGCATGTAAAAAAGGTTTTTCATGTACTATATAAATACCGTACGGAAACTTTTTTGTTCCTTATTAGTGGCATTTTTTTATTCTTTCAATTTAAGTATTTAATTTTCTTCATAGTTTTTCTTTTATATTTAATATTCATAAATAATAAATTAAATTGTGTTAAATCAATTTTAAAATTTTCATTTTCATAAAATATTTTGTGCCAAAAATTAAATTTTTATTAACAGTCATAGCTGCGTATGGAAACTTTTTTGACCCACTGTACATAAAAGTTTTATAACAAATAACGCATAAGTAATAAAAAACAGTAAAAGATTTCAATAAAAAATTACAGTAATTAAGAAATTTAACAGTTTTAAATACTCAATAAATAAATAAATTGAATGAATAAATGATACAGTACTTCGAACACAAAAGTTAAAGAAGAAAACTATAACATAATCATTTAAAAGCAAGCAAGCATAACAAAAATAAAATAAGCGTTTCACTTCTAATGTTTTCAAAAATTTGAAAAAGCAGATTTTTTATTGAATATTTTATACAGCAGCAAAGTCCTCCAATGAAATAAGAACCTTAAGAAATAATTCGCTTTCGATTGCTGAGACCACAAGGTATTTGACTAATAAAAATAATTCAAAAGTAAAATCAATGTTTTATAATTTTTATTTTTAGCTTTAATTAGCATAATAAATACGAATTATAGAAAATACTTTAATTTCTTCGCTTATAATGATGTGTCTGATAAGCGCATAGAGCTATTGAATTTTTAGTATTTAAATCTACAGTCAAGTGAAAACATCAAGTAATTTAAAACACAAAAATCTCTTGGAAAAGCTTCAATATTTCAGATGTCCATTATATTATAATAAGGAATTGAATAACAAATATTTAAAATAAGGTCTCATCTAATTAGGAATTTAAATTCATTAGTGAAAAGGTTAATATTATGAAAATAGAAAATTAAAAGGTCCAGATAAACATTCAAATCATTGTCAAATTCAACTCAAAAAGATTCAAATAAGCCAAAATTTCATTGTATATTTTGCTGAAAATAAAAAAGCAATCTTAAATCTCTTATATCCTAAATTATATTTCAAACAAATAATATCTTAAAATTTCCATTTGCAAAGATGTTTTGCGACTATTAAAATAAAATGGCTTTAATGTTAAACAGTTGAGCAGAATCATGGACATGAAATTACATCTAAACAATTTATCTAAAATCAAATATAGCCAATACTCCTGGTGAACCAGTTGGTCATTCGATGCGATTATTATATATTAAATCGCATCTTTTTTTTTCAAAATATTCAAATAAATTTTCGTCCAAATTTCACATTTATTTTTCCCACAAAAAATAATTTTTGAACATACATTCTTATTAAACAAAAATTATTGTAAAATGCCTCCTAATGAATGAAATCGAAATATCTACCCAGAAGTATTTGTAACGTTAATTTGGAAAAGGGCTTAATTAAAGTTAAGATAAATCGAAGTATGGACAAACACTTAACTGACAAGGGCAGACCTCTCCTAGAAGTGTGGCACACTCAAATGTCATTAAGCAAAACTTTCTGTATACCGAAAGAATAGTCATAAATGCAATAATAATTAAAAACAACTAGAAAGGCTACATATAAAATATAATATGTTCAAAAACAAATTATAAATCTTAGTGATAAAAAGAATTAAAGGTGATTCGACCCTTTAGCCAGAAACAACGTAGCATGAAGATGCACTTATATGCTTCTATTCATCGCCTTTTTTTACATTATTTTCAAAAAATTTCTTTTAAAATAGCTTATAAAAAAATGCATTAAATTTTATTACAAAGTGTTTGCGTATGAATGCAGTTTCAGAAACAAAGAAAAGTGTTATTGTAAAATATAATTAAAAATATTTTGAAACTTTTGTCAAAATCAGAGAATAAGTTATGCAGAAATAAAACCGACACCATAAAAACTAATTTTTTTAATTTTAAAATAATGTAAAAAGGGTTTTTATGCAATAATAGGATGCGAAGGTATTGAAGAAACATGAAAACTTCGATTAACCTTTAATTAAAAATATAATTAAAATGTTTAAAAAATACTTCCTTAATGTGCATTTATTATTCAAAAATTAACTAACTGTCAAGTTTGGTAACTTGAAGTACAAAGGTATTATGTCGGACTTTTATTATGCCTGCCTGATGCATTTTATAGATAATATGCCACCCTATAAACATTATGCTAAAATTCATCAAAATGATGTAGAACCAAAACAACTAAGTTTGGCGTTTAGTTACTTCATGCGTACTAAATGTGTCCATAATTTCCTTAGTAATAATTTTCACAATTTCTTTATTTGAACATCTTAAAGATTATAATGTTGAATATTTAAAGTAAATCTTATTTTAATCATAAAATCCTCGAATGTTCCTCTGGAAAAAAAAGTTTGTTCCAGTATTGCGCGACTTCTTGATTCCTTCTAAATCTTGAAGACACTTATTGTAATGTTAAATGTGAACAAGCATACCAGTTATAAGATTATAATCATATTGTAAAATTCTGGACCTCAGCGAACTATGCTCTGTGCGAAAAGATTTCAGAGTTCGTTGTTTGTGCTGCCATCTGTGATTCAAGATTTCGATAAAAGACTGAAAGGATAAAAGTACTTCAAAATGTTGTTATTATTATTATTTAAATGGAAAATAACTCTTCTGTAGTTTCAAAATTTTCAGTCTGAAAGAAATATAAAAAGGAGCTTAAAAATAACTTCGAAAAATAGTTTCAAAAATAGAAAAACTTTTTTCATTTTCTTCAAGTCATATTTCCAAAAGGAAATTTCATGTTGTTGTTAACTTTAGATTAAATGATAATCAAATGAAAGAAATTTAATAAACTTCGACCAGGAAACTGATCCGAATTCCAAACACATCTTTTTTCTTTGTAAGTTAGTTAACAGTTGTAAAGTTGATTTTTCCTTGAAAGTTTAACACTTGTAGCATTTGATGTTGCATCATCTTTCGGGTAAAATCTAACTCAATGAGAAAAATTTTTCATTTGTTTTACATGACTCAAAACAGAGCCAGAAAACTCATTATCTTATAAACATCCGAAATATATATATTAAAGTAATATTCAATAAGTATTGAGCGTTTTGGACGATAGGCCAAAACTTCTAGGCTCTTCTTTACTGTCTAAATATGTACTGTTCTAAAATATATACTGTCGTTAGATTCTTTTGAAGAACAGATAAACTGTAAACATGATGATCTCTGATGTCATGTGTGTTACTTTTTAATAAACTTAGATAATTTTACAACCATTTTAAATCTTTTTACTGTTTATTTTTTCAATTAGTACAATGAATGAAAATTCCGATCTAATGTAAAGGATATGGATTTTCAACTTCTGCCAAAACTTGTTTCTTTATCATGCATATCTTTAAGTTAGGCCTTTTTAAAGATGATGCTATTTAATCTTAAAGATTTAGTTCATAATATATTTATACTGCGCGTAATTTTAATAGTATACTTAAGTCAATGTGCTGCTACTACTCCGTACTTAATACACCTTTCGGATCGAATAGTATGAATGGGAACTTCTACTACTTCTGCAAAAATTATAAACAGTTAATATTGCATGCTTATTCTTTTCACGTTCGTGGCAACAACCTTCATTTTGTGTTTAATCATGTCTTCTATAGTTGAGTTAATAGCGAAACAAGCGCAGGCTACTTTTTCTAGAAGTATAACGGAAGAAAGTTTCTTGGAAAATTTAACCAAACTTATAAAAAATGTAAACAAAGTACGTGCGTCTGATTTAAAGCTAAATAAAGATACGCTACGGACGATTAATAGTGATAATGACGACAAACGTTTAGCCCCTGTGACTTACATTGAAGTCGCAGAAAATAAAACATTTTCTATGGGTATATTTCTGTTAAGAAGTGGAGCAAGAATTCCTCTTCATGATCATCCTGGTATGCATGGTGTATTAAAAGTCATTCAAGGTACCGTCAAAATTACCTCATATAGCGCAGTTTCCAAGGTTCCCTCTGATATTAAGCTACCTCAAGATATTTTTAATAGAGTTAAAGGAGTACAGAAAGAGCGATTGATTCCTGTTGAGAAACACTCATCAGGAAATGTCACAGAAAAAGATGAACCTTGTGTTTTGAAACCCAAGGAAGGTAATTTCCATGAAATTTGTGCTGTTGGTGGTACAGCTGCTTTCTTAGATATACTAGCACCTCCTTATGATATGGATGAAAGAGACTGTCATTACTATGTTCCCTTGGAAACAAACAAGACCGATTCTGAAGTTAAATGTTGGTTGTTGCGAACAACTCCACCATCTGACTTTTGGTGTGAATCTGCTGATTATACTGGTCCTAAAGTCACTTTATAATCAATCCTCTGTGACACTGACAGTTATAGAGATAATAGTTAGCAGATTTGAAGCCTGCTTTCCTTATAAAGTGAATTGTTAATATCCCACTTTGTCACACGACATAATGAGCACTCTTGCACATGGAAAATAATTCAAAAGCGGTGTTGTTCTTTATTTGACATCTATTTGCCGTGGCAATGTACAAAATTTTTAGATAGGATGTATTTAATTCTATACAATGTAAAGCACAGATGTATAAAGTGGTGAATAGCTTGTAAATTATTGAATTTATTTGTGATTGGTCATTTAATCAATATTTTTATGCATGGCTGGGAATCCATAAATTATTGTTTACGTATTTGTGAGCATTCTTTTTCTGTTTTTGCTGATGAAAAGTAATTCATATTAAATCATGTTTGGACTATGATTACCTATAAATAAGCTTAATTTTGACAGTATGAAAAACATGCCCAGTTAAAATGAACTAAATAATATATTTCATCACTGTTATGTCAAGGTAGGATCATGGGACTTTTTTAATTGATAAATTTTGCTTATATTGATTAATGTAAAACTGTCTCTTCTGAGAAGATACTCTTTATGTTATTCTTTTTAATCATATGAATTCATTGCATCTATTTGTGAGGATATAGAAATGAATATTGTTTTACAAGGATAATAATTATGTATTACCTTTTGTGTTTTTATGAAATAATTAGTTTATTCATTGTTAATATCAGTTCTGTATGAATTTTGCATCTCAAACGTTGTTTTAATATAAAAAAAAATTGTATTTCATTATTGTATATGTTAAAGAAGTTTAAGCACTCGTTGTTGGAAAGAAAAATATATTAAAGCCCGGTATTAATAATCGATTCATATTTTAGATTATTGTACACTGTATCCATTTACAAAATTAGTGTTTTAATATAAGCCCAGTGAAGTATTGCAGAATCAATGGTAATTTTTGTATAAAGTCATTTTGTGCATCATTTTTTTTGTTAAACAGATTTTTTATTTGAAAATTAAATATTGTGAGAAATGTTTAGTTTTAACAAAAACTGTTGAGAGTTTATTCTCAGTTGAAAAAACTCATATTTATTTAATATTATAGTAATTGGAATTGAATTTAAATGAATATTAATTTTTGTAATTATAATATATTGCACTGTAAAGAATAAAAACAAAAATATCCTATGTGTTTAATTTAATTGAAGCAGTGGCCCTAACTTTCCCTTCAAATAATCATTTATTTTGAAAAAATAACTTTATGCTCTGAAAAATGTTCGATTATCCATTTTGAAAGCTCGTTTCATTTATAATCAGCTTTTTGAGTTCTAAAAATATTTATTTATTTTAGGAAAATATATTAACTGATATGAATTTGAAAAATAAAAGTTAGATTGACCATTTGGAAGGTTAAAACCAAATATTTGTCTTTCATACATGAATTAAAGAAAATTAATTAAAATTCTTTACACAATTGTTTCGAATGGTTAATTATCAACCAGCTGAGCTAATACTGTCTTAAATATGCTGTTTGAGAAATATTTACATAAAATGTAAAAATGAAAGTTTTTATTTAATTAATTTCAAATGTATTGTGTTTTAAACATTCATGCCAGGCTTTCAATCATGTAAAGTAAATAACTACTTGTAATTAAAGAGATAAAAATGGAATCAATAAATTATCTAATTTGTCAGAAATTTTTAATTTTAATTTATAAATTGGATGCATTAATTGTGAAATTTCTTTTTTAATCTTTAAATGAATTCTTTAAGTTTTGTATTTCAGTATCCTTATTATTTATCATAATTTTTACAATTTTTTTTCTTTTGTTTACTATCTCTAAGAATATTTTGGGCAAGATTTACCAATATTGGCTCATATATGAATAATAAGAGGTATTCCTTAATTGATACTATGAGTAAGCATTAATTTTAATGTATGTGGATGCCATTTGAAATGTAAAATAAGGGAAAGAATAAATTTACTTCTTAGTTTTAAGGTTTAATCTTTTTGAAACAATATGTAATGGTGTTTTTTTTTTTTTTTTCCCCATGCATTTCCAGCAAATGTAATAACAGTTGTATTTCTTTAAAAAAAAAAGCAGGATATGTAATTGAAAGTATAATAAAATCAGAAACTTTATACTGTTTGGAAAATTAATATATTCATAATAATCTCTCAAAACTTTTTTTTAATTACCTGGTTTAATTAAATATTCCAATGAGGTTGTTTAAAAGAAAATTTTAATTTAAAAGCTTTTTAAAATGCAAGGAAATTTCTATATTATTTGAACATTAGTTACATTTAATTTTATGAAGTGTTCTTGAATGCTTCAAGAATTAAAATTTATTCTTATTCTATAAGATTAACCAGTTTAATTCATTCAATCTTGGTAAAAATGAAATTTTTATTTAACATCTCATTACTGATTTCTGTATATTAAAATATGTAGCTTGAAAAAGATTGCAGTCAGATTTTATTATAATTTGAATCACCTTATGAATTTTATATTGCTTCTGTTAGATTTTTTAAAAAGTTTATTAAAACACATCTTTAATTGGACACTGTTATTTTTATGACATATAACAATAAAAAATGGTAATTTTGTTAATTTTAAAGAGCAAAATTATCCTTGTATCTTATTTGAACCAAAAATTTCTTGACAATTCATATGTATATTACTGTTTTTATCAGAAAAATTTGTTTGCAAATGGGAATTAAATTCCCAACAAATGAAAATACTCACTTATTTGGATTTTCATATAGATTCTAGAGCAGATTTCAGTGAATTTTTATCTTTTACTGAGATTAACTAATGTAATTTAAATTATATTTTATGTAGCTTTTTAAGTAATATTAGATGACAGCTTCAAACCAGAAATCTATAATATGTGCTTTTTATGTTTTTTATAGATAACATTCCAATAATGTGTATGAAGCTTTATAAAAACCCAATAAATAATTCGTTTTGATTCAAATGTATTCATTATGATAAAAAAAAATTCAGAACAATGATTTGTAGGCATTTTTTTTTTTTTTTGTTTCATTTTAAAATAGTGATTTTGCTGTTGGGCATGCATGGAATGTGAAAATTTATTTTCAAGTTATTAAATTCATGTATAAAACAAATTTGTTGGTGTTTGTTTAATTCTCCATTTTAAAATAGCTTTACTTGAGGGTAAAAAACTGGGAAAATGAAATAGTATTTCACATATGTACTAAAAGTTTGATGTTCACAATAACATTGATAAAATTATTTTGCCAATTTCTTTTAAACAATTAGTGCAAGTTATGAATTATTCACTTGTAATTAATCCTTATTTCATTTCATAAATTTGTTATTCTTAAAATGAAAACACTTGAGTAACCAGCGAGTAGAAATAACGGATGAAAGTTCTGCAATGATTTTTTTATTTCTCCTATGTCAGCAATATTTTATAAAAAATAGTAATTGCTTGATTATGTAGCATTATAAATTAAATGTTCATATTTAGGAAAAGATTTTAGAGATAAGAATTATATGCTGTTATGCTTAATTCAATGAGGAATTAATTCTTTGCTTGTGAAAGTAAAGTGAAAATATATATTGCTTTCCTACACAGGAAATTTTCAATAAAATTCATATAGTTTCTTAGAAACAATTATAGCTTAAGCCTGTGTTTCTAAATTATTATTAAATAGAAATTAACTATCAGTTATCTATCGCAACTTATATTACAACTTTTTTTTCTAGATACCGTATATATTCCCCCCCCCCTTTTTTTAAACTATTTTCTTTGTTTTGGGCTCTGTGACAAAATATTTAGTGTTCTGACTGCTGCAATACTAAAGATATTATAAGAAAGTCATTTATAATTGTTACTCACAGAAATAAGCTTATAAAGATTCAGTTAAACAAGTTTTTTTTAGTAACATCCAGTTTTGGCAGAATATATGAAGACTTAAAGAGTCAGTAAAAATATTACTACGACTGCAGATTTTGATAAGAATTGATATTTTAATCGACTAAAAATCAAAATTTTAGTAAAAATCCAGACGTTGTAAAAATATAATAGTTTTCTTAAATCACAACTTTTTATCACCATTATTAATACGATCACAATTTCTGAATTTAATTGCAAATCAAAATTCTTCAAAGCAGATTGTTTGCTTGGTGAAAAAGATAATTTTTTGATTAGAAAGTAGTTTACAATACCTATTGAAAGCCATTCCAGAATTCACCTGTCTTAAAATAAGTATCTTTCGGAAGACAATTCCCACTGGAATTGCCCATCCCCAAAACTTTCTTGCATACTCCCTAGTAAAGTTATTTACCTTCCTTCCCTACATAAAATTTTGGACCTTGATTAAGACCATTAATGCCTTTGGCAAATAATAGTTATAAAATACTGATCTTTGACATGAATTTAGCATTTTCGTGCAATTGAAATCAAAATTGGACACATAACTACAATTGAAAGCACATACCCAATTTCATATAATTAAGTAAATGCATTTATTAATTATCATACTTGCATGTTTGGGAAATTACAGATTAACAGAAATTCAAACCCTTGAGGAATTTGAATCCAAATTTGATAGGTGCTACAATTTAGATGTTAAATCTGTGTACCAAATTATAAATACCTAGTATTTTATCCATCTAGTTGTCTTTGTTATGTAGCCATCATGGTAACTTATACTTGAATAGATGCACTTTTTCTGAATCGATTTCATTCAAAATTTTATTATAAAAAAAAGGTGTAAATTTGGTGTATATACCAAAATTTCATCTTACTAAAAACATTTTTTTAGTTACCTTTGTTGCAGAAAGACATAAAACATGGAGGTTAGACAAAATAAATTAAATTTTTTGATGATTATAATAATTTCTCTCTATATGAGAAAACAAAAATGTGCTTTTAATGTCATTTTATGATTATTATTTCTATTTGGAATTAATTTAGAAAAAGATGTCAAATAAACTTAAAAAGAATAGATTCTGCAAGAAATATTTTTTTCACAATGCTTTATAACAAAAAATTAAAAATAATTTGATTCTTTGTTTTAATATCTTATTTCGCATATATCAGTGTAAAGATAGGGAGGATTATATTTTTATAAAATTATTTTCAAGATTTTAATCTTTTTGCTAACCCATGATTATAAATAATTTCTATGCATTATTTATGCAAGTAGATGATAATTGTTCAAAATGTATCATTACGAACCACTGATTGAATATTTTGCATGAAATATAAAATTCAAATTCATTTAGACAGTTACACTCTAGATAAACTGACTAATTAATATTAATCTCATCTGCAAGATGCAAAATGTCACATAAATTTTAAAACTAAATTATCTTTTAATAGACTTTATTAAATATTACATATAAATTAATTAAAATGCATATAAATAATCAATAAATAAAAATACATAGCTCTGTAAATACAATGACTAGTAAATATGTGCTGTAAAATGCAAAAAATATTTAAAAAATTGAAGTATCAAATTTGTGAAGATATGCCATTACTGGACAGTGCAAACAGTACTATTTTTAGTAGAGCTGGAAGGAGAAGGTTTGCTTGGCTCAGCAGCAGCTAAATTATGGACGATTTCAGCTTTAACAACAGGTTGGACGGTTTCTTGCTCTGATCGGGTTAAACGAATTCCAAGAAGTTCTCCAGCTATTTTTTGAAAGCACAAGGCAACCTACAAAAAAAAAAAAGAAATCACAATTTTTACACAAATCAATATAAACACAAGATTATTAATTTCTAAAAAAAGGCATGTCTTACACTGGATAATTATATTTTTTTTTATAAAGAAGTAAAAAAGTCGGGGGATTTGTCTCTCTTTTCCTGAATGATTTTCTTTTTAAAAGACTTTCTTTCTAGCATACTGTTTAAATTAAAATTGATTTTCTTCTAGAAATCAGTAATTATAGAGAAATAGTTTTATTTGCTAAATGAAAAAATATGAGCACAGCAACAATTTCATTGAAGCAAGTAGTACAATTAAATCTAATACTCGGATTATTTATTAGTCTATGGATACATTCCCAATCCTAGAAACTATATTTACAAAGAAAAATGCACACCTATCAGAATTTGAATACTATAATAAGCTGCATTTTGAAATTTAAATTTCCTTTCCTTGAAAGGAATGTTATATCTCAAAAATATGCACCTTTACAAATTGCAAATTTTAGAATATTAATAGTAATATTAATATTGTGAATAATTCAATATCTATCCAATAAGACAAGTGTGACAATTTAACAACTTTATTAATTTGACTGTAAGTTGTTTCACACATCTCTGTAAATTACTCATATGCCATTAAATAGTCTAGAAAACCTCAGTGCCAGTTATTTATTCCTGTATATCTGAATGGTAAATCTGATGCATTATTCTTAAAGGTATATCAGTTTGGTATTCTTGATAAATTTTTAAGGCTACTTAAACCACAGAATTATCAGAATTTGTAAATTAATTATCAGGATTCAAATCACCAAGAAAAATGTTTTCCTTCTTCTACAGTTTTAGAACCTTTATATGAATAATTATGCATCTAATTACTTTTCTGAATGAAAACTGGCACTGACAGTTATAATCAAACTCAATTCCAGGCATTTATGAAGTATACTTACAGATTCGCCTGTTTTAGCAGACACAGAGTGGGAAGACATGGCATTATCCAATGCAAATTTTAAGTGTTTATCAACTTTAACAATTCTGCTGTGCTCTAAATCACCTAAAAATGAAATTAATAAGTTGTTACAAAACTTTCTTAGTTATAATTATTGCTAAATCATAAAACTGCATTCAAAGACATAGAAAGAAGAAGAAATTATTACTCTGGCATCCTCCATCATATATTTGAAAAAGGACAGCAATTGTAAGGTGAAGAAGATTATATTATTGTTCTTATATTATTATTCTTTTTTTTTTCATATTTAAATTCCTACATTCAATTTATAACAGTCATTTTGTTTATTGCTAAATCAATAAAAAAAAATTAAAAAAAAAACGATTTTTGGGCATATGTGTAAATGTATGGTGTATATGCAATATTTAAAATTAATGATTTTTTTAAAACTTCTTTAATGAAATTTAGAATATTGTATTTAGTCTTAACATACTTTATTGTTGATAAATACAAAGAGTAAAATGGAATAAATTAAATGTTTGAGTTAGGAATATTAAGAAGCTGTTAACATGTGTGACTTTACTATTTAATTAGATTTTCTTCAATAGATAAAAAGTTGTAATATATTTATTAGATATAAATGAAAACGTTTCTGAAAATAAATAGGAATTTCAAAAATTCAATATTCATTCAATAGGTCTTTGAACAACATTTTTGTTTATATGCTTTTGAATATTCTTCTATAAACAATAAAATCTCTATAGATAAATGAAATAGCTTTAGGTGAATCTTATTGGAATTGAAAAGAGAATTTTATCGAATATTTTTAAGGAAATCTAATGAAAAATAAACTACATAACTGCATTGGCAGTACACAGACAATATGTTGTTTCTGAATATTAAGAAGTGTAGCATTCATGGTTATGTCAGGAAATCAGAATCTATTATTTACTTCTACCAAATAAATGATCTTCCATCACTTCAATCAGATTTTATTACTTTTAAAGCATAACTTCATTTTACTACTTGCATTGAAGTAGTATACCATCAACTGCTGATCATATATTACATAGAAGATGGGTAGAAAAATCCTACATACATTTTTTCTATATCTCTATTGGGGAAAATCTTATGTGAATTTACTATGGATTACCAGTCTCACTTTGCTCACTTTTCAGGCAGCTTTACATGTAGAATGAAACCAACCAGAGGGTTAAAAGCAAGTTAACAAACACAAGTTTTGTGATGTCAACTATTCAGTTTAAACTCATTTCAGCAACAATTATATTGTAATAATAATAATTACAAAATATTAAATAATACTACAGAAATTAAATGTTATATGTAAATGTATATAAACACCTTTATAATATAAGTGATTAAATATTTATATATACCTTTATTACTTATCAGAGCAAGATGGGGCATCATGCAGTCTTCCTTGAATACTTCATGCACGGCTTTCAACCATTCTTCAAGATGTACAAGGCTGTCATTATTTGTAATATCATACACAAATAGAATAGCCTAAAAATAAAAATTTTTTCAGAAACTAATTTCTAAATTTTTCATTATTAGTACATAAATAAAAAAGTAATTAAAACTGAAATTATTATTAATAAAAATATTTACAATTATAACAAAAACTGTATACAGAATCGTGACATTGCTATTGCTTCATATTAAACAAGTATTCTTTTAAAAATTATTTCTATAAAGTTACAAAGGAAAAATAATTCAAAAAGATAAATATTTAAAAGAAAAAATAGTCCTAAAATAATATAGACCTACATAAAATTTCAAAATAAATAAAAAAGTTTCATAAAATTCAAAGAAAAGATTTATTTTCCAACCTAATCTCTTTTATCTATACCAATGGAAATACAATTTAAGTATTTCTTTCTTTTTTTTTTTCATTGATTGTTTCGATATCAAACTTAATGAAAAGATTAAAATATTATACACATTCAATCCATTATATAATAAAAATGACAGTATTTAAACTATATGTTGTATCTCATATGGAGTCTGTAGATAAATATTACTGTAACAAAAACAATCTTCACTTATATGCGTAACATTCTTATATGAAATTATTCTATGTTTTTTATTATTAAAATTAAATAAAGTACTATAAAAAATTTCATAATCATTAAATAATTTTGCTTTATTTTATTGTATTGCATATAGGAGATCACAAAAATTCCTGTCCCCTAAAAAATTATTATATTCTATCTTATCAAGAAATTATATTGCTATTTCATACTAAAAACCTTATAAAATAAAGTATTTTTAAAAATTCAACTCCACATCAAGCATTCTTACACAATTTCCTAGTCTTTTTTTAAAATTATTATTAAAGAAAACAAATGTCAATTTTTAAAACTTTTTGCATTCTTGAACATTATTCAGTATTTAAAAGGCTGATTTATATAGATAATGGATATGTTTTTTTTTATTATAATAAACATTCAGAATAGTTGTTTTAATATAAAAGCAATTTTTTTAGATAATTTATTTCAATTTTTTGTATTTGATTTATTAAATAAATGAACTAACAAATTATTAGACTGCTGATTATGATGCAGTTCAATTTTTGTTAATCTAAGTCTATAATAATCTAAAACAAATAGAAATTTTTATTTAATGCTTCTCTGCAACAAACACAACGCTAAGAGAAAGCATTTTGAACTTATATAGTTTTAAAAAAGAATTTGCTGAAACAGCATTTCAAGTTCAGTAATTAACCCATAATTAAAAATACATAAGAAATACCAGATTCAGCATTTTAGGCCTAACAAATTTCCTCGGGAACAAATGGCCAAGCATATAAAATGATTAGTAATTTCACTTTAAAAAACTCAGATATTAAAAGATTAATCACCAACATAATTAAAAATCTCAATAAAAGAAATTCTCTACCAGCTGATAGTGAAGCTGTGCAGCATACAACATTCAAACAACAATGAAAAAGAAAAACATTTTTAAAAAAGAAATTTACTATTATTTAAACAGCTTTTTATGTTACAAACAAATCTTATGTTTGTCAAAAAAGATAAACAAGCTAAAAGATATCTTACATCAGCACCATAAAAATATTTGTCCAGCATCTCTCCCTTTAAAGATTGACTTCCTATGTCCCATAACTGGATAGTTACATTTAAACTTCCTAAAAGTGAACATTTTAAAAGATATATGAAAATCTTTTACATTTAACTGATTTTAAAATGTTGCTATGCTAAAAAGGGAAAAAAAAAACTCAAATTCATCAAAAAATGAAAAATTTTAAAAATGTTTATTCATATAAATTTCATATAATTCAAAATGTTCTGATAATCACCTAATATATTTAATTTATGAATCAGTATTATGAATATAAATCACAAATCATGAAATTTTATTATTGATGAATAATTTTTATTTGAAGTATCAACCAATGAATGAAGGAAAAAATGAAATAATTTACAAATACTTATGTAGTTTTTTAATCATTAAAAAGGAATAAAATCCCTTTATGGTGAAACTAAAAAAGAAACTGCACAAATTGAAAGTATTTACAATTTTTAACTAATTGTAAAAAATAATAATTTTTTAAGACAACTTCATTGTTATCTATAAATCTAAAAAGAAAAATAAAGAAACATAATATAGTAACAAACCTAAAGACAATTGTATATATTTACTTTTTTACTTACATACAAAAAATTAACTACAGAATCTTGATAAATTAATCTATACAAAACATTTCACACTCACAAGTATGATTTATACTAGAATATTTACAAATTTCAATAACACTAAGGAAAAAATAACATAAAACAACAAATGCTAGGTCAAAACATAAGATCTTTAATTCTAAATTTTTGAAAAATTCAAATGCTGTGAAACTTTTATTATTAATAATTTGATTTTACAATAAGCTAAAAAAAGTAAATACAAAATATTTATGGGGAAAAAAAAGATAAGATAATTTGCATTATAAATAGTTTTTCCCTGATTAACATTATATTCACAAATACAAAAAAAAGTTAACAATTACAATCAACAACAAATTAAAAGTTAACTGAAATTCATATCTAACAACACAAAAATTTTAACATAGTGAAATGAAAGAAAAAGAATCTGAACATTTAACATATTAGAACATTAGTATTTTAAATTCTAATTTAAAAAAAAGAAAAGAAAAGAAAACCTCTGCTAGATATTATTTTTCAGAAGCCATATTCTATTTAAAGCACTTAAAAAAATCGTTTAATAGAATTATATTAAAATACTTTCATACGCATTATTTGAGTTCTGGTATTTGAAAAAGTACAAGAAAAAAATGATACCAGATATGTTTTCTTTAGTAACTTTTTTTAAAATGAGGCTTTTATTATGAAATAATTATGTAAAGTATTAGCAACAAGCAAAGAAAGTTTATATGAACTTATTGATTAAATGCTTTATACATGCAATAATAAAGCAGTAAATTAATACCTGGTAATACAATTCGCTTCAAAAAGAAATCAACTCCAATGGTAGGTTTGTATTGTTTATCAAATTTTTCTTGAATGAACCTTAATGCAATACATGTCTGAAAAAAAATTAATATAAAAATATTACAATAACAGCATTATAATCTTAGAATTTTTATGCAAAATATTCACCTTAAAGATATAAAAACTTTTCATTTTTTAAAGGAATTCCACAGCATTTTTTAAGCAGAAATTCAGATAAGCTAACAGAAAAACTTCAGCCAAAATGAAAATCATATTATATTCTATACATCTTTACAAAGTATAGTAAAATTAATACAAAATAAAAAAATATTAGAACAGAAAAAAAAAAGAAAAATTAAATGTAAAATGAATATTGGAATAAATTTTATATTGAATCAAACAATTTTATCTGAAGTATCTAAAGAGATTTTCAGAAGATATCTTTGAATACAAACAATTATGACAGTTCCTTGAAAATCGTAAAGCTTGCATATTTAGAAAATTAAAATAGAATATTTAAACACATTATTAGAAAAAAAGTTAATAAAAATAATATAAATAAATTTTTAAATGCTTATTAATAAAAATTACACAATTATTATAATTAAGTTAAAAATAACTATACAAATAATGATTAAAAAACCCTTTACTTAAATAAATGGGAATTTCTTTGAAAGAACTTCGAAAAAAATGCATGGAAAAGCAAATCGAACACTTTTTTCTTATGTTAATTAAAAGTTAAAAACTCCTTGTACACATTGAATATCTAAGTTTATTCATGAAAACTAAATAAAGCAATAGTTGATCCATTCATCTGAATGATTTTCCCAATTTCTAAACAAACTAAAATTTAGACAATTTTTTCTGAAATTACATGGTTTTTAACTTTTAGCTTATGGGTTAGAGGGAAATTGAAATTATCATGTTATATGGATTTTAACAAAGAAACAGAAAATTCCTCAGTTTTTATTTCATTTGAAGATAAAGTTTGTAGTTTTCCTTCTACCCATGGATTTCCTATTTCTATTTTTCTTTCTTTAGCAATTAAAACTATAATACATTGGACAAGTTATATGATGTCACAATTAAACATTTTAGGGGGAGAGGTCTTTCCTTCACTAAAAATTGCTTTCCAACAAAATGAATTGAAGCTATATTTCTTTACGATTCAATTTACCTGGTTCAAACAATCTTAATGTCTCAAGCTCTATGCTGCTTATAAAATGCTCAAAACACTATGTTGCTGATATTTAAAATTATTGGTGAATTATATCTTCAGTAATGTTACACTTTTTTTTTTCTGCTGATGAATATCAAGAATCTAGTGACCAACTGCAAAATATATTTAAAACCGAAACTTTCCAGACTTGTAAAGTAAATCACAAGCAAGTCAATTGGCTTTCAAACATTTTTAATGAAAAACTAAATTTTATTTGTCTATTTTTCATTTTACATCCAAATTTTATTAAAGCACTTCGTTCCAATTCTTAACATTTTTTTTAATTACTAATGTTATTGTATTCTCTTTTGAGAGAATAATTTAATATATTTTTAAACAAAAAGGCAAGTAAATAAGTAAATAAAAGTATTAAAGTAAATTAAATATTATCTTGTAATATAACAGATTACTGAATTTTTATAAGAATTATATTGCATGCATCAGAAATTTTTGAAAGTCTAATTTATAAAATAAAAAATATTATTTATAAATCAAAGATTTTTTTTTTAAATACAGAAAATTATTACTATTATTTTATAATCTTATTTTTATAATCATATCACTTCTAACAATGCAAAATGTTCTTTTATTAATTAAAGATATATATAATAGTAATAACACTTAAAATTATATTTGGATGAATGCATTTTTTTTAAACTCAATTTTTGGACAATCAACAATCAAATCAAAATTTAATATTTTTATTGCTAAACTTTTTTTTTATAAAAAAATAATTTTATAACAAATATCATTTTAAAAATTAGTTTTATGATAACTTTATATAAATCTTATTTTTATTATAAAAATTTTAAAAATATAGGGTATAAGTAAGGTTACTACACTACCATGATCCATAAATTTTAAATTAAGATTCAAGCAATATACATAGTAAATGCTAAAAGTATAATTCAGAAATTAAATATTTAAACAGGATCATTAAAAAATTATCAGCTAATATATGATTTCCTAAGATTTTATTATATTGTTTTTAAAATTACAGCATAAAAATTAAATAGCATAAAATTATAGAATTTTTAATAGGTTTGGCAGGAGAATAATACTTTTAAATTTTATTAAAATTAAAGAAAAAAATATATACCATTTATAAAAGAAAAGGAAAAAAAATTATTTCACAAATAGAAATATATAATTATAATAACTATTATTAAGGAAAAATATAAAGAATTAATATATGATTGATGAATACAAGATATAAAAATTGACTAAAAATTTTTAAGAAAGCTGAAAAATATATAGATCATGTATAAAAGCTCTAACTGGATAATAAAAGAACACTGGATACTATTTCATATGATTTGCTTGTCCTTTTAGAATTAGTGATAAAAATCATAATTTTACAATTTTAAGTTCTTGAAATTGCATGCCAAATATTCATGTATGAAGTTGAGGCTATTTTGCAATGCTACAGAAACTGAACTATATGATTGTTAGTTGATTTAATGTTTAAAAAATATTTAGTGTCTTGAAGCAATCATGCAATTTTTATAAATCAAAGAAAGTAAAAACAATACATTATTCAAAATAGTGCATCTCATTTGAAACACCAGTACAAATATATAAAGCCTTATCAGAAAATAAATTTATAGAATGAATATTATCATCAGACAAAGTATTAAAATCATAAATTTAATTTAAAAAAAACTTCAAAAATCATGATTATAAGTAAATAAATAAGAGATAGAAAGATAAAGAACATCTAACCTTTCCAACTGCTTCTCCTCCCACTAATAAAAACTTAAACTGCTTTTCGCTACTGGAATATTGATCATTAGCCATAGTAATTCATCATCAGCAGAAGTAAAACAGAGCAGGATTTAGAGGTTCCATTGTCAAACAGGCCTAAATTATAGATACAAGATTTCATTTTCATCAACAATGGATAGGTGACACTACAAACACAAATTACTTTTCTGCATCTTGTATGCATGTTAACTCACATTTAAATTTAGCATGCAATTTTGTGATGCATTGTCTATGTTTAATATTGCAATTACAAAGAATACTGATAAATTATAAGCATAATCACTTTTTTCATAATAATATAAAAGTGTAAACCTAGAAATTACATTATTCAGAATATAACAAAGGTTCCTTTCTCAAAAGCAATACCAACAACAATACATACTCATAAAAAAAATTCTATTAAAATATAAAACATAATCATTATAAATTTTCATGATAAAACAATGTATCATTATAATTTCTAGGAAATGCACATTAAACATATATAAACTGACTTTATAATTAACAAATTAAAGATGTATTTTTATTTGCTTAGCTAAAAAAAAAAATAAAGTAGGTGAAATTGAAGAACACGATACAATAAAAATTTGATTACTGTGAAATTAGTTTGTTTACATATTAAAAAAAGTACTTTTTTTAAAAATAAAAATTAAACATAAACTTCTTAATAGTTTTGTCGTTGAATAATTCTTTGAATTTCTCTTATCAGACTGATGCAGAACATCACATAAATTTCAAAAATCATATCATTTTAATGACAGAGCGTGATTTTAATCCAGCTTCTAATATCTAAAGCATTCCAAACTAAGAAGAAAAAAAAAAGAAATCTGAATTACTATTAAAATTTATATGCGGATAAGGCTGTAGAAATCTCTCTTTTTAATTCTCAAATATTGAAATAAAAACTTAATTGACATGAGACAGCATACTTAATAAAATGGTTAAGAAAATCCGATAAAAATCCTTGTTTATCTCTCAAAACAAAACAAAACTTTCTTCCCCACCGAAACTAATTCCACCGAAAAAGAAAAAAAGTAAATGAAATAGACAAGCCAAATTATTTAGCATTGCCAAACACAAGAATGAAATACTTATGCCTTGAAATATCTGAAAATCGGAGCAAATGATGTCACCTGAGCAGCAGAGTGAAAGAAGATTTGTAAATGAAATATCATGGACTCTAATGGGGAATGTTAATGCTGTAGTGACCTTGTATCAAAATTATAGGTAGTTTTTGTTCAGTCATAATGAGCAATAATTCTAGTATTATATTAAATTGAAACAAGCTTCAAAAATGTATCCTGCATTACATTAATTAGGAGTAATTTGTACTATACATGCTATTTACCATTTAAATTAATTTATTTTTAAACTATGTTTTGGAATTTCCTATCCCCCCTAAAAATGGAAAAAGATTCAAAAATTAGATTTTCATGCTGTATTTTGACTTTTATTATGTGAGAGCGAAGTAACAATGTATTTTGAATCGCTCATAAAAAGGAACCAATAAAATGATAATTCATTGTCCACCTGAATTACAGCATAAATCTTTATCTTTACAATCTTTCATATATATATTTCAACTACACCTAAAAAGAACTTGTACTACGCCTTACATTACTGAAATGATAATAACTGAAATCTGAATCTTCACAAAGATTCGGAGAAAACGCATGAACCCTAAGTTTTTTTTTTTTTTTTCATTCTTTTTAACAGTAATTATAAATTGTTGAAAATTTTTTCAATTTAATTTGTAAGTTTTGCGTGTATCACTGTTTAGTGGGGATTGCAGTGTTCTTTGTTCAAAGCAAGTTTCCGTCATCTTTGAATCATGTAACTAGTGGCAAATTTCCGACTAGGAAATATTGCCTAGGGCCGCTGACTGAAAGGGGGCAGAAAGCAGATCAATTAAAGAACAATAATAAACTAGCTATCAAATAAATGTATGATATTCAAATTTTATGAATTATAAAATGTTTGGATAAAACTAACATTTTCGTCAAATAAAAAAATTGGGATAAAATGAATACTATGTGAAATGTAATTATCCAGGTACTCTACTATATCTGTTTCATAACTTTACTGATTTATCAGAGTATTTTTAAGCGTCAAAGTCCGGCTGAAATATAATTGTATGTAAACGTGGATGCTGCCCATATGTTATAATAAATAAAATAATTAAAACATATATATTCTCATTTAGTTTCTAAAATAAATAAATCAACCTATAATGTGTCGTTAGTGTATTAATTAAATAAAAAATGAAATGAAAATTGCAACTAAACATATCAATTTATTATAGGAGGGATATCATAATGTGCACTAAATAGGGCCGCAAAATGTCTCAAACCGCCACTACTTATATCCCGTCAAATTTTATAATTTGAATATTTGATGTACAGCGAATTTCCTGGAGTATCAATGCTGTGATTTTCACAGTAAAAAAAAAGTAGCATTTAAATAGTTCGTTTCAAATTTAAACTATAACTTATAAAATATAACTTTTAGAGTATTCCGTAAATTTTTTTCGCATCGCACTAGGAATAAATTTAACTGATTATAATTAAATAAACATGCAGACTTATACATTAGCTGTCATTGGCATTAGCCTTCTACCGTTGAAATATAACCTCCTTTAATAAGTTTCACTGGTTATATATATTCTGTAAAGTTCAAATAGATAGCTAATTTGCTGCATCCTTCCTTTAAGAAATAAAGATAATAATTAAAAGATACTGCAGATGAGATTTGTATTGTGTATAGGAATGATGCTAAGGCTATTATAATGTCCTCAAGTGATTTAATAGATCTAAAGTTACCAATTTTGACTTGAAAGATGAAGACGCAGTGTTTGGCCAGTAATGGTGGATACAGACCTTATAAAGGTCACTGTCTTTAAAAATACCTTTTTTAAAAATCTGAAAAAATTATGAAAAAGCTCATTTAAATTCTGATTTTGAAAAAATGATTTTTTATTGCATATGAAAATAGTTTAGAATTCGCATTTCATTTACACAATTTTGTGTATCATAGCTTAGTTTCCCATATTTATGTTTTGGAAAAAATATTGGCCCTAACGTGACTAGATACTATATCCTTAACAAGAATGAATAGAGAAGGAATTAATTAAATTCAAATAAAAGAAATATTTTAGCATTCTAATGACCGAAGAAAGTTTAAGAAGGCATAATAGATAAAAAGGCAAAAATAGAAAGGTCATTTGATGTGAAATCTGGATCATATCTGAACCGAAACACATTTTCTGAAATTAAAATTCTTTTACCAATTACCTTAAAATATTTTTACTCAAAGAAATGATTACGTGTTCAGATTACAAACTCATCAGACAAGAACATTCTTTTATCGTAACAAAGGTTGCCATGGTAGCTCAGACGATGCAGTTTTTGAATTTCCTGAGAGAACAAAGGATTCGTTACTGAGATATAATATAAGTAAAAATGAATGGTAAGTCAAAAAT
The DNA here is from genome assembly GCA_026543865.1 of Argiope aurantia. Lineage (NCBI taxonomy): Eukaryota > Metazoa > Arthropoda > Arachnida > Araneae > Araneidae > Argiope > Argiope aurantia. The sequence goes on from JAPMOR010085249.1 coordinate 464,606, forward strand.
TGGACGATCTTTATCTATTGGAAATATAGTATCATTTGAGTGAAAAAATTTCTTGAATGGAGTAACTGATTTTTCAGCATTTTGAAACATAATTAAATGGATTGCCATTATAGATATTAATAGCACTATAATTTTATCAAAAAACAATTTTGGAACAAGAAAAACCGCAAAAGTATTTTTATATCGCTCTCATGTATATAGGCAAAAAAATAATATTTGGTAGGTTCGTACTTATGACTTTTTTATTATTATTATTCAAATCAATTTTATTAATTTCGGTAGCTAATCCTTATGATATGTCTAACTTAATGATAAAATTTTTACAAGCAAGATAAATTAATATCCAGTTTTTTTTAGTCTTGCAACAGTTTGAAATCCAACTAAGCACATTGAATTGAGAAACAAAATCTAACTATGAGACAAGACGAATTTTCATAATTCTTTAATTCAAGTTTAAAGATGAATATTATTACTCTTGATTGAGAGTAAAGCTTCGATTTGTAATTTTTCTTTAAAGTTTTTATTTATTACTTTTTTAATTCAGTACTTCCTGTTGGACATGTTGACCAACAGGCTCGAATATAATTGAATACATTTAATTAAGGAGTCTGCTAAAAACACTAATTTTTATGTTGCATATTTCTGATATACCATTTTCTTGTAATCTGATTTATTACAACTTTTCTTAACATACAATATAATGAAATTAAATATTAAATCAATGATAAATAAAGAGCTTCAATTTTCCACCAAGCGTCCGTTTGGCGAGCATAGATACACCTCTAACCTCATAGACTAGTATATCTTTATTTGTTACTCAAATGTTTTAGACCTTTACGACACAAAACACCAATTGTGTGTATGATAACATTTAATTTGTTATTCTCATTGAGTTGTTTCAACGTATAATATATTATTCTGAATCTCTAATACAATTTCTCACTCTTATTTGCCTTACGATTGGAAAGAAAAATTTACAGCGATTGATAAAAAGAAATGAAGGTTTTGGAATATTCAGGAACTATGGCCCTATTTCTATTAGGAACCAAAATCTGAAGTTTCTCCTTAAGAATTCCGTGTGGCGTCATGATTTATCTTTAAACTATAAAAATCTGAGATGCTGAAGAGAGTGATTTGATTTTCTCACTAGAATTCTATTCGAAAAACAAACGGGTGAATACAATTATTTAATGATGAATTGATTTGTGGTTGTGTTGATACATTTTACAATTGCTGTTTTTGTGTAAATCTTGATTTAGTTTTTGTCACCGATGTTTCGTGCTTTCTGAAATATTTGTGGACTAAACCGTCGTCTTCCATTATCTAACTCGTTGGACTAAATTTAACATACACCCATCAGATGATATCATTAACAATATTTTATATATTTGATTAAAAGATTAAAACTGAAACGCACGAACTATAGAGAACTACAATGAAAATACTGTTCTTGATACTTGTAATTAATTTATTTTTTCCGGAATGGTTTATAGAATAAATTCTAATTAGATAAATTTTAAATTTGTTTGCATGGTTATTTTTTATTTTGACTTTTTTTAAATGGAAATGTTATTTGAAGTTAATATCATGTATTAATAATTATTTATTATATCGCCCAATCAGATACTTGGATTAAAAATATTTTTTAAAAATTATTCTTAGTATTTCAGAACATTAGTAATTAACGTCTCACAACCAAACATCCGAGTTTAATTTCCAGTCATCGTTCTTGAATCCCCTCCCCTCCCCCAAAAAAAATCGTCAAATTTCTTTCAGAAAAAAAATTAATATAAATGAAAAATTTAAGAGACCTGATATTCAATAAATAAATTTATTTATTCTTGCATTTTTAATTTGTTAGGGATTTGTTTTAGATTATATTTCCTTTTTCATTAAATTTGTAAAATTGGATTAGTTTTTGTTTTGTCGTTCCAAACTGCCCAATATCCTCGTTTCAACTATTGAAGCATAAATTCAGAGTTCATAAATAATCAAATAACTAAATGAACGCAAAGAGACATATAGGAATAAGACAAATTATACCTGATAAAATGTTAATATTATCCTAATATTTTATAATTAATATAATTTGTATTTTTTTTTATAATTTATATTTTAAATAAAATGTAATATTTAACAATTTATATTTTCCTTATTTATTTACTAAATAGGAAAATAAAATGTTTTAATCGACCTTGCTGTCTAAAGGCCTATGGCAGTTGCCTAATCTGCATAGTCGGAAATCCGCCACTGTTTTATTCCTTAATACTCCTGCAGAAAAACTTGCTTGTATAGTATATTTTTCAGTTATATCTTTTAAAAATATTACCTCAGATATAATGGTTTTGCACCATATTGAAATACAAAAGAAAAAAAAAGCTACCATTTTAAAGGTACAAATTTCATTTCTAGTACAATTACAGTGCAATTTTTTCACTAATTTTAATAATGTTTTTAAAATATAATTTGATACAATACCTGTAACGTTTTTAATGATATTGTTGCGAAATTTTCTTTACCGGGGTTCGTTTGGATAGTGGGAGTGATATGGTGTAAAGAACGCTCAATCAGCAGGCAGAAGTAGAATAAAAACAACGACGTTTATTTACACGAAGACACACAGGACAGCACAAAAACGATAACTATATACAGCATAGAGATATAGCAACGATAACTATATACAGCACTATCTTCAGCCGAGACGTGTAGCATACACAGCAGCATACAACCAGAATCTACTGCAGACAGTAGCGCACAGCTCAGTTCAGCACCAGCTTGACTTCGTCGCTGCTCACCGTCGCTTACGACTCCTCCGCTCCGTCTTCAGACTTCTCCGACTCTCGAACTCCTACTGCCTTCTACCTTCGAACTCGGACTACTGGCTTCGTCGTCTCCCTTGACAGCGGCGGTCGCTTCCTTTTATAGGTCTCAGGAGGCGGGACTAGAAGCCTCTCAACCAATCAGGAACGTTCGAGGCGTATCTCGGTTCCTACTGGACGGATCGGGAAAATTCTCGAAGTTTCGGGTATTATCTATTTTGGCGCCAAAGCCGCCAAATGGTCGCCAAGTTTGTCGCCAAGCTCTGGGACCTCCGACGCGCTAGTCCATTCAGATGACTGTAAAACTTTCTTTCTATTGATGGAATAAACTATGCTGGGAAGCCGAATTGCCGGTTTGTAACAATATGATGCCATGACTATGATTATATGACGAAATATGATGACATTCAAACTTATTTCATTGTTCCATCACACCATTCTATCACGTGCTTTTGCAAATGATAAATTCAGATAAAAAAATCACTTATTTAAGATATTAATTCCAAAAAATGATTTTCATTTTCGTTTTATTTCTTATTATATGTACTTTTTAATTTTAACATGCAATTATTTGTAGTATAATGATTTCATATTTTTCAATATTAATAACAATCGTAGATAAACTATTCCATATCAGTAGTAACAACAAAAAGCCAATAGTCTGGACGAACAAGCTGATCGAGAAATGAGGCTAGTTTTATATAAATAAAAGTCATTGTGGTTGTGTATTCATGTACATTCAACATCTCCTTTCAAGTAAGTGCGCCGATCGAAACCAAATTTTGCCCTCTTATTCTCTAGGATAGGAAAGAAGATACAATAAACTTTTTAAAGAGCAAAGCTAATTACATATTCAGTAAACTAGAAATTTAATGATATTTCACCATTCTTCAGCAGAAACTTCGGAGCAAATTATTTTACTAAAAATATTTTAATATCATCGTAGTTTAATAGAATTCAAAATTTTTGATCCCAGATTCTTTTCTGTGGAATTTTTTTCTTTAATTTTTTCTTAATTCTTACAAAATCTAATGCAAACGATTTTGAAATAGAGCTAATAGTAAGATTTTGATTTATTCTACCGTTATTTTTTGCAATTTCTGTTTCAGATCTTTTGGATTTTTTATTGGTTTGAAGTAGTTATCTAACGGTTCATAAATGAATTAATAGAAAGAATTTATGTACTCTTCAATTTCAAACGATTACATGTGATCATTATTTTACTAGAACCGCCGCACCTTTGATTAAAAAAAGAATTGTATGTATTATATTAATTTATACGAAATTAGACTTTACATTTAAAGCATTAAATATATTTTCCCGTGGTATGTTGTCTCACCAGAGTGAAAAGTCAAACAATGTTCAAATAAATGCGTCCAAACGATGAGACGGAAAATTTCGTTTATCTGAAAATTACACAGATAGAACAGAAAAATACACACCTCATTCCCTAATTAAATAGATTTTATTAATTACAAGATAAGGATTTCAAACCATAATAAATCGAAAATAAGAACCCGGAAGTCATATGACATAAAAGCCTATATGCTTTCGTTTTTTTTTTTTTTTTCCAGCTGCACAGAACGTGGGCGATATAATAGCTAGTAAGTGAATAAAACACGTTATTAAGGATTAAGAACTGAATTACAGTAAAAATAGTAAGCTCAAATAGGTGTTTAAAACAATGTTCAAAATCTTGTGAAATTATTGTTAAAATTAATATTTTTTGAGAATTTTTTGTGATTCCATAAACAGATTATTACACAAAACTGAGCAATATTTTTAGAAAAAAATTTATCAGGTAATTATTAAGAAGGAAAATAATGCATGGCTATCGATTTTTTTTAATGAAATGGAAAGCATTGGTAATTTAAGACCAATCAATATTCCGATAACGTATACCTGTTTCTTGTTGAAATAAACATTTCAAAAACAGTTTATTAACTGTTATCTGCTGGGGAAAAAACCCGTAAGTTTACAAAAAAAAGTTGCATGTCTCATATTATATTAATTGTTGATTTAATATTGGAATAATCACACAAACCGCTACCAAATGTGTTTTATTAAAATTAAAAATACATTGAAAATTTAGTTAATTGGTTCAGAGAAAATTGTCATATGTTTGGCAGAAAACTATTGTATATGGTATTAATAATTTTTAATGGCTGTAGCAAGCAAAAAAAAAAAAAAATGCTTTTTCTCTGTTGCTTTTGTTTATAAAAACTACATTCCAAAAATAACTTTTAATTCTTAATACAGTGCTGAAGCATAACTTTTTCTAAATTGATATCCATTGCACATTTTTACTTTCTCTTATACAAAGAGTCTTTTATAACTTTCGATAATCGATATACTTTCTCCTGTATTGTAATCATCAGAATATTCGAACTCGAGATTTTGTACGAATCTCCACATTTCAGATTTCCCTGAATCCGAAAGATTCATTTTAGGAATTATGTCTGTCTATGAACATGATAACTCATAAATGTTTTGAGTTAAATTAAATTTGATAAAAAGTCTTTACACTTAATCTGTAGATTTTTATGAAATTTTGAAAGAAATCTATTCCGAGGAAGTCTTTTCTGTCCGAAGTGAGCACGATTACAAAAAGAAGAGAGCCAAATATATAAAATTTAGTACAGATAGCTGCTTCGAAGAGATTTAACATTTAAAGTGAAGGTACCAGTCAAACTTGAAACCAAGTCCGTCAAGGAGTCGATTCACTTATCGGTCTGTATTTGACAAGCATGTAAACGCAAAAACTTAAATAAAATATGAAATTTGGTATGCGATTTTGTTATTAAAATTGTGGTTCTGTGTCAAGTATTGATTTCAATCGGCTGGGGAAAAACATGCAAAAAATCCAACACATTCGGTATTCTGGTGCTTGTGTATTAACCACATTAATACGTTGAATCGTTAAAGATCGCACTTTTGGCTTTTTCGCAACTGTTTTTCGTCAACATCATGCGGTTAATAATACATAATATATCTCTTAGTGAGTTTTCTGAGACACCTCTTTTGTCCGCTTCTTCACAATTCATGACATTCAAAACAGTTAGTATGTTTCCATTCTTCTTGCATGAAATATCAAAAACATATTAAAATATCAAGATAGAATAAAATTCGCTCACATTCATCTTTACTGGAAGAGTACTTATTATTAAAGTGGCAGCGGATGCATAATTGCGTTATACATTAATGATACATTATAATTTCTCATTAAATTTAGTGATGAAACAAAGATCTTGTATTTCAGTATCATCTCAAAATATTTAGACCTAAGAAAATGCCTCATCCCCCCCCCTAAATATTTTTTTAATTATATTTTTTTAAGTCATCGATTGAAAGATGCAACTACCATCATTTACGCTGCCTTCCTTCCTGGCCTAAGAGTAGAGCAACTTCCTAGTGAACTGCACGTCTCAGGTTCGAGTCCTGGCTCGGGCTTGGTTATTCTTCACCATGTGTTATATCTGTAAGGTGTGTGAAAGGGCTCTCCTGTAAAAAGGGGTTGTGCAAGCGAGTTTGTGAGTGTCATCTTAATATGAGCTAGAAGTCAGGCTTCTTCCCTCGGGTGCTCAGGAGACTTTACCCTCAGAAGCTACTGCACCCCTCTTTCCGTTATAACATGCAAACGACATCATCATCACCATTATTTATTCCTTTGGTTAATTTCATTGGAGGTTTGTAGCTTCAAATGTGACATTGATTTACTGTTTCGAAATCCACCGAAACACAATTTAAAAAAAAAGAGAAAAAATTTTTTTTTGACAGAAGCTTGTATGTCTTATCTCACTTCTGGAGTATTTGACGCAATAAATTTTAATGTTGCAGCAAAATCTAAGCGGAGAAACGGGGAATTCCCTCCGTAGAAAGGGGATTCCCCGTTTTTGGTGGAACATTGATAATATTATCAATAGTTTATGTTCCATGCCTTACTTTATCTATGTAAAAGTGATAAAGTTTTTGAAGACAAAAGAAATGATGCAAGGTATAACAGAATTACCGAAACGGTATTTATTGTGAACTTCGAAAAATTTAAAGCTGTAACCATTCTAGGTATTAAAAAATGCAGATTATAAATTTAACAATTAAAAAAGTATTAATCACTATCAAATTCTAGAATATCGCCATAGTAAATAAAGTAATATTTAAAATTTACAAACAAAATTATTATCATTATTTCAAAATGCTATTCAACTACATTTCAATCAAGCACAAGTGTTACATATTTGGAGAGATGGAAGCAACTTTTGATAACCTAAGACAATGGGTAAAAGATATATAGATGATGCCGATTTGAGGAATGAATCAAGGAGTACGTGAATACGAAGTTCTTAACCTCCGGGCCCGAGCATCAGTCTTTAGGCGCACCATGGAATCAAAACGTTCGTGCATTTATGCCATTTTTTTAACTTCCCCGTATACGATGTACACAAAGAGAAAAAATTATGTTCTTCAAAAATTCGATCACGATATTTTATTGATGTTCCATGTTTCAGTTTTGAAAAACGCATTTTTGGGATTATGGCTGCCAATACAGGCCAAAAAATCATATTATCCTCTGGATGCAAAGCATTATTGTTATATTTAAAGGAGGAATCATGGCAATGTAAATAAAAATTACATTGCATAAAATCATTTCAGTTTTTTTTTTTTTTTTAAATCTATGAAACAAATATTTTATCTCACAAGCAATCTATAATGAAGAATTCTCATAAAAAAAGAGAGTTCAATTTTTCCGAAAATGATCTAGAATCAAATTCGAGAATTAAAAAAAAAATCCAATTAAAATCCTTATTGCTCAATTTTTCTTTCGTAGTAGAATTAATATCATAAATTTTAAATTTTAAGCTTATCATGGCTAATTATTAAAATATGCTACAGTTTGTAGAGTAGTTTACAATTGTTTAAAAACACTGATTTTAATATAAAAAATAATAATTGTAATATATGCAAGTAATTTATATAATATGTGCAATTGTTATACTATATAAACAATTTTAGAGAATAATGGCCTCGAGTATGCAAGCACAAAAAATAATTTTACTATATACATGCAAGTGAATTATTAAATTATACAAATGTTATAATATATACTCTTGGACAGTTATTATAACGGAATTTCAATAAAAGTAAAATTAAATATCAAACAATAAAAAAACTATATATCTCATTTACATATGATCAAAAAAATTTTGACAGATGTCTAAAAAAATCAATAACTAATTAAAAATTTTATCTTTTCGTTTAAAAAGTAAAATGAGTCAAAATTCTAGTTTCCTTCAATCCGAATAATATCCAAATTAAATTTTTTAAATTATATTAAGCTTTAAAATAGGAATGGGATCAATAAAAAAAAAATTGTTTTGACAAACTAAGAAAATTGAACTTAAAAAGGGGGGGGGGGGAAGAAAAGAAAAAGCACACGTGAGAGAGAACAGATGTCTTAGATTCAAAGTCAAAAAGCCTTCTGTTATCAAAAATTTAAGATAAAGCTTCCGCATGGACCGCTTATTTTAGTTTTCTTTGTTATAAACGAAACCTATCCATCCCTATCTTAAATGATAAAAACATTATTACAAATATTTTTGAATAGCAAACTAGACATAGGCGGAATGTGAAGTTTTCACTGTATTCACATTAGTCTCGAACACTTATAGAATAAACTTATACTAAATACATTAATAGTCTTGAAGACAGACGAAATGAAGCACATCGTCATCGTAGGTTCTGGTCCAGTTGGATTCTTCATGGCAATATCATGCAGACAGTAAACTTTCCAGTGACTGTGTACGAAAAACGAAAAGAATTCACGCGAAATATCAATCTGAAGATAGACAGCAACTTATTTAAAGAGACGCAACACGTGATTTCTCGTTTAGGAATT